>AYJT01049195.1:0-17684 GCA_001278415.1 Ocimum tenuiflorum
GTTTCTCAGGGCTGGGAAACTTTAATTCCGAATTAAACGCTGTAGTAGACTTGAATTTGATGAAGAATGCGTTGCTTTCTACGAAGAACGACTTAAATATTCACTTGAACGCCTTGAATGTGTAGAGAGAATTGTGGATTTCTTCCTTCTTGAATTCTTTTTCAATATTGTGTGTTTGAATTGTGTTCTTTACGCCTCTATTTATAGGAGTCCGTAAAGGATTGTGGGCTTATCCAAGATTTGATTTATTTGATGAGATCGCCACGTGTCAACTTGTGATTGCACTCCTCATTTTTCGAATAAGTTTGAAAGATTTCATCACATTTTAAATATATCAAATATCAATTATTTATTTATTTTATTTAAGAAATAAGATTTGATTATATCCTAAAAATAAATAAAATTTGAATATTTAAATTCACATGGTGTGATTTGAACTTATCCATTATTTGATTGGATAAATTTGAAAGATTTAATCACATATTAAATAAGTTAAATATCAATTTCTTATTAAATTTAGGAATTAAATTAAATCCCTACATATAAATAAATTGACATTTAATTATTTAAAATCCACATGGCTTGATTTAATTGACCGTGAATTTTCCGGCGTCTACACTCTGGATTGAAGACCTGGAAGATGAATTCTTAATTTAGCTATTGAAAGATTCCAAAATTTTCAGTTAAGAACATGACGATAGATCTCCGAAATTCTCAATACAAAACCTAAAAGTTATCCAAATCTCAATCGGGGACCTCATGTTGAGGTCTTCAATTGAGAATTCGGACATTTTTTTAGTTATGTATTGAGATTTCATCTTTGAAGTCCTATATTAAGAATAAATCGACAATATTTTATGTTGAAATACCTTTACAAACTATTATTTGTGTATTCGAGAATGATAAGTTATGTAAAATAATAAGACTTCTATGTATTTTTCTTTTTGGATGGAGACTTTATGTGCGTTTTCTTAGTTCTCGTGGATGGTGATCTATTGGAAGTCTTCAGAAAAAGTTGCATTCCGTCATGGTACCTTATCAATCATCAAATGGCTTAAAAGATTTCCACTAAAAATAGGAGATTTTTTAAAACACTAGTTAGGATTACCTGCAATGTACGTAGTACCTTTGTTGTTCTAAATATAATTTTATATATTTTTAATTATTTAATTATATAGAAACTATATATGTGTCTATTTAGGGAATGGATCTTATGAGAATGATCAATATATGAGAAATAAGAATAAATTTCTACCTATCATTTATACAAAATCAAGAGTCCTGATTCAATTTCTAGATGAAAAATCATTCATTGAATATTGAGAATATTAAAAATTAAAAGGGCAAATATATCAGAGAAATTAGACACGTAAACTTCCAAATCTATCTAATCTCTAAAAAATTGCTGCCACACTCATATAATTGACGACTTTTATGCATAATTTTTGTAACGCCACACTCCTAGGGTCCGATGGAGTCACCTGGGACGGCCATGTTACCACTACCGGTGTTGAACCGGCTTTCAGACTAACGGCTGACCTCACAAATCAGCACAATTCATTTTCCAGCATGCTTTAGTCTTCACTTGCATGCATCTTGAGAAACTTCCTAGGAGGCCACCCATCATAGTTCTACTCTAGGTTAAACACGCTTAATTTTGAAGAGTTTCCAATGATGAGAGCCAAAAAAGATGATGCACCATGTTGGTATAAGTAGCCTAATCAAATCCTTTACGCTCTCCTTAACCGTTTACATCTCATTCCCACAAAGCCTCAAAATTCCTCTCATTCCGGTGTGGGTTCGGTTCATTCATGACCCCCCGCTCAACTATCGAGAGTCTTACATAAGCCGCTCTTTGACCGTGCCTCTTTTGCACCGATGATCACCCTTTTGCTCCAACATCAAGACGTTACAATTTTACTATTGGTATTTTTTTATATTTTTTTCATTGTTTAATTTTGATCAATTGTTGCCACAATCAAAAATCAACCAAACAATTTCTCATGCAAATTTTTACTATTTATATCTTTTTTTGGTTATTTTATTTTGCAAATATGATCTTAAACTTCGGCATATTAGTTTTTAATTGACTATTTCCAAACAAAAATCAACGTGTTCATGGTTTTATTGTTTTGCGAAGTTTAATTTTTAATATTGTATTAATTGTAATTTCATATTTTTGTATATAAATATAATAGTAAAGAAAATATCATTTAATAAATGAATAATCATTCACTTACTACTATAAGGCAAAAATCATAAACTAACAATCAAATAAGCATAGACTAACAATTAGTTAAGCATAAGTTAAAGAATAATAAAAATTATTTTAATAAAAAACTGATTAAGTATATTCAAATAAACATGAAAATAAATAGGTGTAAGCATGAAATTGATTCAAAAAAAAAATATAAATGCAAATATAAAAAAGCATAAGCAGGAGCTCAAGCATGGTTCTTACAAAATCAATATTAAGTAAAATAAAAAAAATAAACTTAAAATCAAACAAATTAAATAAAAATTATAAAATAATAATAGGTAAAAGCATAAACTAATAAATTATTAAGTACACATATAAGTAATTATAATTTATCAAGAAAAACGCAAGTACCAAAAATTAGTCCTTAACTAAAAACATAAAAGATTTTCATGCTTCATTGTTTGTCAATCTTGTTATTAATTCATTAACCTATGCTTTGAAAAAGTATGCAAGTTGATTAAAAGAATAATACAAATATGTAATATTTTTAATTATAATGTTTTCGTTGTATTAAAAATATGAAAAAAATAATTTTTAATAGTCTTACAAAAATAAAAATAACCATTATATTTAATACCAGATAATGAATTCAACAATGTGGTTAACAAAAAAATTCATAAATCTAGGGATTTTGGCTGAACGGTTATTCATTCAATTTCCTAAACTAACCCTATCAAAATTAAACGTAATAAATAAATTTGAATAATAATTATTATATAATGAATTTTATATTATTGGGAGATAAATATTTTAGAATAATATCTAAATTACATTATTGATAATTACAAGTCATATATATATTATCAAAATAAATAAAAGTAAATTAAATAATATTATACATAGACAATTACATTGTTGCCCCCTAAAATAATTATTTAAAGAGGACATAATAGGAAACAAACAATTTGAAAGAAATAAGACACTTTTATAATAGGTATAAATAGTAGTATTTGTCGATAATTTGGACTAGTTGAATTTTACTAACATATAAACATAAGAATTTGATATAAGTATATTCTAAACACCTTTAACAAAACTACGGTTTATTTACATAGTCAAATAATGTGTGTTGTCCTGGTATCGCCTATGGAATGAAAAGGGGAAAAAAGAATACACGTGATATTAAAACAGCCACAAATAATTAGTCTCCCGAATTGAGAGGGAAATGTATATATTTAAAAAGTTAAGGGGTCTGATCAAACATAAAAGATCAAATTATTTAATATGAGGTGAGGTTCAAATGCTGTCCAGATACAAGTTTGAGGAGCAAATGCAGCGTAGATACAAATTAATCATATAAAGTTTGCAATCGCCCTACCGATATTTTCAGTCACGTTCTTATATTCTAGATTTATCGGTATAAATTACACTACGAATAATGTCATTACCTTTCTTATCACTTGCAAATTAAGAATTGGCAGCCCATCACAAAATAAGACAAGACGCAAAACATACAGGGCGAGCAAGTTGCTCTAAAGTTTATTATATAGAGAAATTAATTAATTCTGTGATAATAAATTTTTTACGACCAACTTGAATGTATTACCTTGTGCAAAGCCATGAGCCCACCATCTTTAATATATTAAGATTGTAAGACTAGGCCAATTCCAAATTAAGCAAAGGATTTGTTGAAACTTTTGTTTGTAAAGAAATCGGAATAATTTAAGATTAAAGTCTGCCGCAATTGACTCGATTGCTCAATCTTGTCGCTACATTTGACACTCGAAGGAAAGACCCCACAATAATATATATATGTAATATACACGTATGCATGCATCTGGCTAAATATGAGCTAATGTCTTTTAGCTGCTGCCAGCGAGGAACGTTTGCTAAATTATCTGTTTACAGAGAGAGAGAGAGAGAGAGAGAGAGAGGTGGTGTGGTGTGGTGTGGTGTGCGTGTATTTGGCTCATGAGATAAGAAGGTGAATTATGTGAATTCTTGAAGATACGGAGCAGAAAGAAGTATTTGTTTATTTGTTGCAGATTGAGAAATAATTTAAAAAAAGTTGGTTGGCTCCGGATCCCGTTAGAAAGAGTCTGACAAAGCTTTTGCTAATCTTGACGAAGGTAAAAAGTCTCTCTTTCTCTACAAAAACTATTGATGGTGGGGTGCATCACATAATGTCGAGAAAATTCGAGAATTGGGTGAGCTAAGTTCAAGAATGGCTTCTTTAACATTTTTTAAGCAAGCAGATTCTAGATCTTTCATTACTGTGTTTTATGTTAGAATCCCAAAATAGTAAGAATCGGATGACATTTTTATGCGCTCCATCGTTTAAATATGTTTTTTTTTTTTTCCGAAACGTTGGAACTTTATAATTTGTTTCCATTTGTTAAAATTTTAAATTCCCATATTCTTTGCACAATATTTTAATATTCTGTTATGAATAATTGCACATGTATATATTCACAGGCAGTATCTCGTGGATAGGGTAGTGGGATTTTTGTTGTGACCTCATTGATCTGTTTTTTTGTCTGCTTCTGGTGTAGTGCGAGTATAATAACTGTTATTACGATCCCAACTCTATGCAAGTGTGAGTGTTTTCCATTTGGATTTTGAAGCTCTTGAAGTGAGAGATCAAGGTCGAGAACTATGAAGAACTCTGTGTCGGATCAGAGCTTATACATTGAGAGTGAGGAAGAAGAGGAGGTGTCTGAAAAAGGTGAAAATGGAAATGATTCTGATTCATCGAATTACTCTAGTGGTAATGATGATGGTAGCGACAACGACGATGGAAGTGAGCATCGAAGCAAGCCCAATTCCCTGAATCCCGCTTGGCCTCAAAGTTACAGGTTACTCTCTGTCTTGTGTGTGCATGAGAGAGAGAGAGAGAGCATGTTGATGCTGAATTTTGTTGTTTGGAAGTAGAGCATTTTCTTGAATTTTTCAGTATGTCACATTTTTAGTAAAAGTAGGTAGTCATTATTTGATTGAAGCAATGAAGCCTAAGCCATGTGCATTTGATTTTTCTATAGTTGAAGAAAAAAGGGTCCTGTTACGTTATTACTTTTTCCAGCCAGTTAAGGTAATTTCACACGAGTAAGAACTTCTATCAAGGAGTTGAGTGAGCCGTTTTAAAAATCGAGTGACAGTTGAAAAATATTCTTTAAGTGGCCAGGGTAAAGATCTGCTGCCTGTTGGCCAGGCATAATATCGCCGAAAAATATTGATTATTGTCTTATAAAAATTTCTGATGTTTTTGAATTGTGTGCAATTAGTTGGTTATGAGGACAGTGTTCAGACTACGATACTCTGTCTCTACTGGCATCTTCAGTAATAGATTTGCTTCTGGGTTAGGAGTTCCAAAAATTTTATCCATTTTCATGAAGAAAATCTGTCACATTTTGCGAACAAGACATATCATATTTCATGTTTGCGGCTTATTTGGGTTCTTGATAAACTCCTTAAAGAGGTCTGTAGAAGTTCCCCTTTTTTGGCTTAAAAGATCTAGCGGCACAGCTTGTGAATACGATGATAAGTCTATTAGCTGCACGAATATGCATTACATGTACAGTAAGTTACTTAAATGTTTCTGCTTTTACCTCCACATGCTAACTCTGCTGCAAAACTTGTGACAGACAATCCATTGATCTCTACAGTAGTGTCCCATCTCCGAGTCTCAACTTTCTTGGAACGCCTACATTGTCGCGCTTAGGCAGCTCATTTCTTTCATCATCCCTCACAAGGAGACACACTCCTGAGACATTACCTACTGTCACTCAGCCTCTTATACCAGATATCGAGAAACCTAAAGACAGACGCAGTTCACATTCGCTGCTTCCACCTATTCCATCAAGGAGGTCTAGTTATAAGAAAATAACTCCTGATGGAAAATCAGCAGTCTCCCATGAACTTCCTATTTCTCGCCATAGTTCATTCGGCCAAGCAGTGTTAAATGGTAGGCCCTCTGCTCGACTTCAGCATCTAAAGAGTTAAATTTCACGTGTGAAATGTAGACAGTGATTGACTGACACACTAATATTTGACTCATTCGTATAAGAATTCACAAATTTCAATCAGTTAGTTCGTTTCAGGCTTCAGATGAGATAAGTTGTATTCTGCATTTACATTGCAGGCATGAATGTTCTGTGTGGAGTTGGAATCCTTTCAACTCCTTATGCTGTTAAAGAAGGAGGCTGGGTTGGGCTTTCAATATTATTGATATTTGCTGTGCTTTCTTACTACACTGGAATCCTTTTGCGGACCTGTTTGGACAGTAAACCTGGGCTTGAGACGTACCCTGACATTGGCCAGGCTGCATTTGGAACTGTTGGTCGGGTTGCCATATCTGTAAGAGCTGCCATATTCTATATGGCTCCTTAACTTCAATCGAACTCCTAAGAAACAAAATGGTCAGTGTTCATTGCTGATTTCGATTCTTTGTTTGCTCTGCAGATAATTTTGTACGTGGAGTTATATGTAAGTACATTTGGTAACTCCATGGATGTTCTTTTCTTTTCACAATATCTGTCTTGAGATTTAAAACAATCACTTTATGTTTATTGCTCAATGTTCAAAGAAAAACAATATTTGAGGTATCCGAATTATTTTTGCACCAAAAGTGGCATTTGCCTATTTAGTTAATATTTCCAACAATCTTAGGTTTGCGGTGGATATCGATTTCTTCTTACCTACACTGGAAAATCTGCTTCAGAACCTGCCTATTTTCTTTTTCAACATGCGTTTCACTAGCAATATGTTTCTGTTATCGGACTACTCTCAGGGTTTTCTTGTTACTAAATACGTAACCTTGCACTAGCAGTTAAAATTATCATTTCTATGATATATAAAATATAGAAGATACTAGTGTTACTAGTTAATCTGTCAAATGAAGTAGTCGGCGATGGAATGTTAGATTTGACTGCAATTGTCAAATTATCATCTGTTATTTGCAGGCGTGCTGCGTTGAGTACATTATTTTGGAGAGTGATAACTTATCCTCTTTATTTCCGAATGCGAATCTAAACTGGGGAATCCTCCAATTGGACTCTCACCATCTTTTTGCCGTTATGACTGCTCTGGCTGTCCTTCCAACTGTCTGGTTACGAGATATGAGCATTCTCAGCTACATCTCTGGTGAGCACCATTAGTCCTATCAACGAACTTTATCTTAAATATTGAGATTCTTTCCAGTTATCAGGACAATAATTACTTTGTTTGTTCGGCATCAACAGCTGGCGGAGTTATTGCATCAATCTTAGTGGTAGCTTCTCTGTTCTGGGCTGGCTTGGTGGACGAAGTTGGTTTTGAGACTAAAGGGAGAGTTCTGAATCTTTCTTCTCTACCTGTTGCTATTGGTCTATACGGTTATTGCTACTCGGGGCATGCTGTTTTTCCCAATATTTATACATCAATGGAGAAACCGAGCCAGTACCCTGCTGTTCTCCTAACGAGGTACAGAGCTAAAAACATCAGACAAATTGCATTCATCACTCACTAGTTGCAAATTTCCTCTTTGCGTCGGCCCTATCAACGAGTTGATTCTACTATATCATGATTAGGAGATCAATGTCTTTTTACTACTATTCCATCACTAGTTTTGAATTTCAAGTAAATGATGGCTGCAGCTTTGGAATCTGCACTGCGATGTATGGTGCCGTTGCTGTTCTAGGATACTTGATGTTTGGAGATTCCACACAATCACAATTCACACTCAATCTGCCCAAAGACTTAGTCGCCTCTAAAGTTGCTGTCTGGACTACGGTGGGTGGAGTTCAATTCTTGAACTAAGCTTCAATTATAAAAAAAAAAATAAATCTGATTCATTTTCTCGATCTTGTGTTCAAATGATCTCGTGCAGGTAGTCAATCCATTTACAAAATATCCTTTTCGCGCTTCAACATTTTGTTTCAGTTCAGTTTTGGGATGTAAACTCTCTTCATGAACTTGCGAAGCTCTAGAATGAATAGGATTTAGAAAGAGAGAGAAAGAAAGAAAACAGCAGTTATGTTCCTTAACAATGACCACGTATGCATTAACAATGTCTCCGGTGGCGATGAGTCTGGAAGAGTTGATCCCGTCTAGCCAAGCAAAGTCATATGTATACACAATCCTCATACGAACAGCACTCGTGATTTCCACATTGGTTGTAGGTCTCAGCATCCCTTTCTTCGGTAAGTTCTCTCACATGTTTCGCCTTCATATTTATCTCGTTTCCTCTCTTGTAATTCTACGCTATTTTCTATGGCGCAGGTCTTGTGATGGCGCTGATTGGTTCTCTGCTCACCATGCTAGTAGTACGTAGTAGTTGTAATATTAATATAATATAGTCCTAACGCCGTATATTCTATTGTTTCACGATGGGATTGTCTCTCTTGCAGACCTTGATTCTTCCATGCTTGTGCTACTTGAGCATCTTAAGGGGGAAGATCAACGTGTATCAGGTACAGACATTAGGTTGCCTAAAAACTTGTCCAACTGTCTTTCATTCTAGAATCGAGATCGAATTTTCGAACTTTTATGTCACTTTGCTTTTGTTTTCTGCTTCATTTTACAGGGGTTGATGTGCATGCTGGTGATAGGAGTGGGCGTAGTTTCAGCAGCATTTGGCAGCTATTCAGCCCTGGCTCAGATTGTCCAGAATTTGAACTCATAATCTTCTTGCAGATTTCCTCTCCCTTGTTTCTGCATTTCTCTCACACTCAGCATTTTTTTTTGGTCCATTTTATAAACAAAGGATGAAAACAGTTTTGTTGAGAATTGCTGGTGTGTGTTTTCGAGGATTTTCACAGTTTTGCAGTAAATGTGTTGCCATATTGGTATTATTGCTTTATTCTTGGACGGCATGTGCTTATAAACCATTTCTAGAAAACTCGAGATATTTTGTGATCCTATGGTTGCTTTGTTATACTTTATATTCGGAAATAGTAATAATTACATGCTTGAGGTTCATGTACTTGTGTGATAATTCAAACTTCAAACTCCCTATTTTATATGTCAAACTTTGACGAGTCCTTATTTTATAAAAGAATGTACGTATATTTGATACTTCAACAATTGAACCTTCTTTCTTACCTTTAAGATTGTCATAGTTAGCTTAATCTTTTCGATAAACATTAGTTAAATCTCATTAAATTAACTCAATACTTAATTGCAAGTTTAATAAACATCATTTTGATCGGCCATAAGTATGAAAACATGAGTACAAAGAAATGTGCGACATATATTGAATAGGAAAATTGTATCGCCTATCTAATGATATTCAAGCTTTATTTACTGAATAATTAATTTTGTATTGTGTGTGTTGAGCTCTATTTTTTTCATTTGCATTAGGCCCTCAAACTTTTTCTTATAAATTCTCACTGTCTCTTCAGGAGATTTTTCAACATGATGATACAATAATTGCTGCCATTCAAAAATAATGTCTCATGGTCAACTTTATCATGAAGTATGCTCAGTTTTTTTTTTTTTTTCAGTTTTATCTTGAACTATTTTTACATGTTGTGTTGCATGCCATATGTTTGAATGTGCATTTTTTTTTCCTTTTTTTGGCGGTTTCTATAAGAATTGGTTGGTTTAATGTACATCTTTTGTTGTCTTATTTTATAAGCTACATTGTAGACCGAATGAGCATATCTCAGTGCATTCACAAACAGCAAGCTTTAGTTCTGTCCATGTGTAGCTGATTAAAAATAAGTTACTTACCACATCTTACAATTTGGCATTTCAATCGAAGATATTTTTATTTTTTTTAAGGTGCACAATTGTATTCGAGAAAAAAATATAAGAAAAGACGGGACGAAAAATAAACAAATATCTTCCTAATTCTCTCCGTCAAAGAATTCATTTCCGGCTCGCATTCGTCACCGAAGGTCCAAAACACACAGCGCTCTTATGGAACTCTTGCCATCAATTAGAAACCTGTATTCAAGAATTCCACCGTCTCACAATCCAAGTTTCTTCGTCGTGAATTCCAACAGAAAGTCCCTTCTCTTCAATGGGGAAGTAAAACCCACTTCCTGGAACCATAGCAGCTTTCATCAAACAAAGGGCCGAAAATTGGTTTCAAACAGTAGTTCTGATGAAGGTGGGATTGCCCAACGGGGTCCCCAGAATTTTCCGGTTTCAATGGACTTGGTGCCCATTTCCAGTGAATCCCAGTTCGATAGAGTCGTTGCCGAGGCCCGACAGCTAGAGGAATCATTCGTCATTTTATGGTTTGGGCTTTCTTTCTGTCTTTCAACTCCTTCCTTCGATTGCTGGGTTTTATTATTGACTCGGCTGAAAAGATTGTATTTTTATTTGCTCTTTTCTGATCACATGGTGGTTTTGGTTATGTTATCGTGTGTTCTAAAGATACTTGATTATTGGTTGCTATGCAAGAGTTGTCGAAACGAAGTCCTATGAGATCATGTAGAGTTATGCAGTGTCAGCTTTTCCTCCGTCTAACTGTAGGCAAATTAAGCATGAGGTAATGTAGATTCGAGCTTACTCAAGAGTGTGTCATCTATAGTCATGCAATAATCAGTCATTAACCTCGTCAAGCCTTAGTTGAAGAATAGCATATTCGCAGGGATATGGAGATCCTAAGAGAGTGATTTTGGAATTTTCTCAAGTTGTGATGGGTTACATTTCAAGAAAATCATGATTGATTCATCTGTCATCTGTGTTGTGAAATTTTGAACATCTTTTATCATCTCTTACTCACGTTCTTGTGTTCATTTATTTATGCATGTCTAGGCTGATAATATGAAGTATTTGGATATGTAGGATGGCGAGCTGGTGCAGGAAATGTATCTATCTGAAACCAAAACTCCAAAAGTTAGCAGCCGATTACTATCCAAGGTTAGCTAGCTCGCCTATTACAGCATTTTTTCTTGGTCCTAATGCTCAAATATTTGTTGCAGTTGATGGGCTTATCATCACCACTCTTTGGAGTGTTTTAGATTAATCATAGTAGGTTTTCCTAATTTAAATGTTCACAGTCAACCCTCACTGCAACATTTTCTTTTTCTGTGTTCATCGCATTTGCACATAGAGCTTCATGACATGGAGTATACAGAATCGGAGAACTGGATCAACCATAAGTGATCATGACATTACCCGATACCAGATTAGACACAGCATCTCAGCCACATCGAATTCATTATTTTTTTTCTGACTAACTAACCAATTATCAAAATGAGTATATTGCTATACGTGTGCTTGCTGTCTTTTGCATGAAAAGTTGCAAAATTGATGATCATTTGTCAAAGAATGTGTGTTTCTGTACATGTACTTGCAGTTCATTTCTATTATTTTTCTTCTACGTGTAAACTGCGTATAGTCAAAACTGAAACATGTGATTGTAGCTCTATCCAATTTCGGCTTCATCATACTTCTTCCTACATCAATTCGCGAAAGTCTTCATAGGTACTCTGTTCGATTTCTCTGTGCCGGGGATTGAATCGGTGAATCTCCTTCTTTTGCTAACAATTTGATGCAGGGTAAAATTCTACTCGGTTGATGTCAATAATGTTCCCCATAAGCTCGTCGGTGGTGCCGAAGTTACTGTAAGTGCATCTTATTTCCCGTCTATAAACAAACCAAAGTTCACTTTTGATTCACTTGTGTGCACAGTTGTTTCCTGCTTTAAATTTGCACCAAGCGGAGTCCTGATTGACACATATCTATCATTTCATGTGTTGGTGGTTTTCCTTGAAATGATAAAATATGCGCAGAAGATGCCAACAATACAGGTAAACCTGGTTGCACTTAAACTTGATAAAACCAAGTTGCAACTTTGGTAGGATTAGTAGGAGCTTGTCTGTTCATATTGCAGCTGTGGAGGGATGGCAAGAAGCAGGCTGAGGTGATTGGAGGCCACAAAGCTTACTTGGTAGTTAACCAAGTTCGAGAAATTATAGAAAATGATGTAAACTGATTATAGGGATCCTTCTTTCTTCCATACTCAGAGGGAGAGAGAAGCCATCTGATTTTCTGGTGTATCGATTTTGTAGTGGTCCAATGTTTGAATAAAAACTCTGAATGAAAATTGAAAGAACGCACCCATCAACTTTTATCAGTTAAGAAAACAAATTCAAAATTCATATGGAAGTATTTTCCCTGATTGTAGATAGACCACCCTGGATTCGCTGCTTCTTTGG
The DNA here is from genome assembly GCA_001278415.1 of Ocimum tenuiflorum. Lineage (NCBI taxonomy): Eukaryota > Viridiplantae > Streptophyta > Magnoliopsida > Lamiales > Lamiaceae > Ocimum > Ocimum tenuiflorum. Next base: position 12,349 of record AYJT01049195.1, read on the forward strand.
GATCAAAGCATATTTCTTAACATCAGACACCGCTCATGCTCAATTAGTTACGCGTGAATTCATTATATAAAAAAGAAAAAAAAAATTGTATAATATAATGGCTATAATATACATCTAGAGAGAGAGAGAGAGAGAGAATTACTACTTTACTAAAGTAAAAGTGAAGGATATAAATCCAGTTTATCTACAGAAGTAACAATGAAAGAATAGCAGCAAGTAGGGCATCAAAAATGCTATACACATCTACGACATCCTCTAACAAGTAACAATTAAATTCACCACCACCACCATTTCTTCTTCCTTTTGCTCTCTATCGGAGGCAATTCTACAAACAAACAATGGAGGAGGACGATAAGAATACACACGCTTATTTGTGAGCATGAGAGCAAAAGTAAATCCTTACCTCCTAATGGATATATAGAGTTGTAGTGAACCTCCGCCCAAAAGCTCAAGAATATAACTGCATTTGGATAAGTGGATAAGTTAGGACACTGCACACACACTGTTTTTACAAAAGTCAAGCAAACGAGTGAACACCATGTACTGCAGTATTTTATTTGATTTCACAGGGAAAAAACGAAAGAAAAAAGATTTGACATCAAGCTTAGGAAACAGGGCTCACTTCTATTTGACTTCTGTTCAGTTTGCGGAAGAATCTCAATGTAGCATGTATCCTTGAAAGACGTAACGACAAAGATTTTGATGCCAAACTGCCATGAAATAATATGGTTACACTTCATCTGGTTATAGCTTAAAAGTACAACTAGCAAGAATTATGCATGTCAACTCCAAAAAAAAAAGAAAAAAGAAAAGAAAAGAATTATGCATGTGGAAGCAAAGAAATGAGCATAGAGAAATAAAGACGTACCCAATCTGCCGCAGCCTGCAGTGTAATATGATCACCCCATTCGCTATTCCTGCAATCATGCTAATTCGATTAAAAGAGTGGATATAGACAGCAATCGTGGCTATGTACAACATAGAAAAGAATATGCTAGGACAGAAGGGTACGCTACTTGCTCATTTTCTTTATGTAATCATCATAAACCATCGGGACATAATTTTCATACAAGTCCGGTCGCAACTTCAGCTATTAGAATAGGGAGAAAAAAAAAAGTGTTAAAGAGCAGAAACATGGAATGATGGGGTTTAAAGAGCAACAACACAACTACATTAAAAATGACGAGCATACCTGGTTCACTACTTGTTCTCTCACAAATTTTTGATGTTCCGGGGTCCTATATATTTGATCTGACAATGAACTGAACTGTAGAAGAAAAGGCAATGCATACGGTTAGGAGAAACCAAAATTATGAAGCGTAAGAATATTACTAGCAAAATGAATTACAATAATCAACAAGATATGTGAAGAGCGATAAAACTTGTAAAGCGCATGGCAGCCTCTCATGGATCAGCAAAAAGGGTTCTCAAGAAGACACATCCTCATCGAGGGTACTATTCATTTTATTCTTGCGCATAACCCTGTTAATTTATTGAAATTAGCTTGCTCAGACATTTGTTTCAATACTTTCCTCTTCTAGAGAAGATATATGTGCTCTATACAAACAAGACTATGTTAAAAGGAGGTCAAACATCCTCCTAAGATTTTCAATTATCATGATGGAAAATCTTTAGTTGACGATTGAGAGTCATCAGTTTTGTTGCTGAAAAAAGCTGAAGACTGAAGTATTCTGAACATTGAAAGAAAGATGAAACCAGTCAGCAAATCTATAATGTAATCAGACGAGCTACCAGCAACAGACATTCATGGATATTGTAGGCGTACTACAAATGTTGCGTGGAAGTGATTCTCTGAACAAGAATTTAAACTAATTCAAACTTACCACATTGACTAGAAAGGGGATCAAAGATGATAAAAGAACCAACCTGACAGTTTCCGTCTCCTGAGATCTTTATTTCAACCAGGTCGTACAGTTGCAATCTAACATAGACAACCAAACTGCAAGAGTTAAGAACTGCAGAGCACAGGAGTGATTTAACACATGTTTTGAAACAGAGATATTTCAAACATCTAGAATAGCATGGTTATGTTTAAAAAATAACAAGCACAAAATGCTCAAGGTAGTTAATAAAATAATCAACACAAAATGCTCAAAATAGCATATTTTACAAGAAAAAATACACACGGCAATGAATATGCAACTATATAAATAGTGCAGTTAAGCATACAATACCTGTCCAACAGTCTTTGATGGTCTGATGTAGCTTCATCGACAGAGGGTATTTGACCATTGATTTTAGGAACATGCTGCAATAGTGACAAGCACAATTATAAAATTACGAACAATAAAGTAGTATACAGCCACCAAATAAAGTATAACTACATAGCAAAGGAGGAAAGTACCCTTCTCCAGACAATTTAGATTAACTTACAGGAACTGGAAGCAACTGGTTCAGCCTTTTCCCTAGCTCACCATCAAGAACTGAATCATTTTCAATCTCCGGTAATGTTGCCTCATCTTGACTCTCAGTCAATACTTCTTCGAGTTTTTTTCCCATCTCTCCTTCATTACTAGGAGACTCTGCAGACGATAAGTAAAGTTAAAGAGAGAGAGAGAGAGAAAAGAAAAAGGTACAAGTCCAGTATAAGATTTATTCAGAATTTTCCTACCAGAACTTAAGTGTCCTGAAGGACCAAGCCAATCCTGAGCAAGAATAGATGCTTTCTGATGCTGTTCTCCAGAATATGTAGTTCCTGCTGCCTCTACGGCAGCAAGCCTCGTTAACTCTTCCTGAAGAGCTTCAGCAATTACCTTATCATTTTCCACCACCGAGCCCATCGTATTACAAAAATCCTCCTTTAATATATCAGTGCTGGAGGAGTCATCCACATAGCATGTTACAGGTTGTGGAGAGCCATTATTTGTAATAGAACAAACGTCGATGTGGTGAAGACCCCACCGCACAACGTCGGGATCTAGATCATACATCATGATCTTCAATTATAATTTCAAAAGATGTGTTTTGCTGAAGTTTGACAAATGGTCTTTTCCCAAGAGAGTGTATTGCGTAGATTGATGAGCTTGCCTGCCTTTTTGCTGAAACAGAGTGCAAAACAATTAAGAAGACATAAAACAACCCATATCATATCATCATATAAAATTGTATATCCACACAAGTGCAGAAAATGAGAAAAATATGGTGGTTAATATTATAATATAGCACTCTCTAGAATGCATATAGCCCACAAAGACTTGACATGATAATCAAAAGGACAAAAAGAAATAATAATCACGACCATGAACCTGATACTATTCCTTAACTCTCATCTAGGTTAGAGAACATTTCTTTCATATAGCAAAAGTTATACCACCACTTTACTCCATATACTTTCCTGCTCAAGTGTTCCATAAAGCTTTCACATATACTACTCAAAATCATATAGTGAAAACCTTCCGAGATGGAAAAATTTCTCTTTATCCAAACCATTGATGATACACAAAACCAATTTGAATTCTCTCTTTGAAAAAGATGATGAAAAGGGTCGATCAATTCACGACATAACTGATAGCAATCATAACAATTTATACAAAAACAACAGTTCCAGGGCCAGTTCATATGTTTATCCTCACATTCGGATTTGTATATACAAATCCATTGAATAATTTACGCTGTTATGGTTGTACCTATAGAATCTACCGAACAGAATAAGATAGAAGCACATACCCCTTGCTTTAACAAATATAGTCCGCCTTTCACAATTATGAAAAATTTCTAATAATGCTCCAATTGACTGTAAGAAAATAAACTGCCCACATGGATCACCAAAAAACGTATCATCCAACCTTATATTCAACAATAGCATGTATTAACCATCAACGAGAGCAAACAAGCATCTTTGTGGATGCTCATAACTGTAAATCAACATCTCTTTAAAGTTATAAAACAAAGATTACAAATACTTTTAGCTCTTGAAAGAACTTAACAGCCCCTTATCAACATTCACTATCTTTTTATCTAATAAAAATAATTGATACGCAACACGAATCTTAAAAGAGTTAATTCCGCATATAATAGGCCAAAACTTCTGCGTGTATCGCATCAACAATCCCTATAGTAATAAGCATAAATTCAGAGTGCGCGATCCCCATTGTAATAAGCATGACACGAGTTCATGTTTTGCAATAAATTGAGTCCAGATATTTTTGAGTTATTAGTTCTTGAATTTTGATCCTACAAACAAAATTCGAATGACGAAAGAAGTACGAGACAATGAACGAAAAAGATCCCAACTTCAATCGCAAGATTAGAAGGAACCTTGAACCCAACAAGACAGAAAATTTACCGTCTGATCGAGAGCCACAAAAGTTGTTGCACGTTTGAACGCAACGTTTAAACAGAAGAGGCGTGTTGTTTTGTGTCAACCTTTTGAATTAGAAGATAAGCAATCCGGATTCCCATGGATGAAAAAGGATTAAAGTTTTAACTGCTTCCAGCAATGTTTCTTATCGGAGGCCGCGATTAATGGGAGCGATCGCAGCCGATGCTGATGTCTTTGGTCGGTTCGTTAAGGACTAAAATATCGATGCGAATTCGGTGGATTTTAGCGCACGAGGGAGGATTCGGTGAAAATATTAATAAGATTTTATATTTCACGAGGATTTGGTGAAATTAAGATTTTATTTGATATATGAGGGTAAGGTTTTGTTGCTCATTCAAAAATTTTCAGGTATATGTAATCCCAGTTCCTTTCCCATTTTCCATTTCATAATTCAAATTTTTAAAGTTTATTTAATATTTTTCTCAAATCGTTGTTTAATATTTTTATAAGGATAATTCTAAACATGCCTGTCATTTTTTAATTATAGTACCCTATTTAATAAAATTATTATATCACTTTACAAATTTGCTCTCAATTTAAACATTGACTAAACAAAACTGGTACAATCTCATCTCTCAGTGTCTTAAATTTTTTTTGATCCGACTTCAATATACAGAAACTAATCGTAAAATTATTGAAGAGCGCCCGACATATTTGAGTTTCCTACGTGTTTGAGTTGTGGTTTTCGTTAGCTGAGTAAAAAAGTAAATAAATAAATGAAAGCACAATGAAGCATTGCTCCACGGTAATAACATTGCAAAAATCTTGCACACTATTATTTCCATAAAGCAAGAGATTACCCCATAGAAGTTGATTTTTCAAAAATATTTGAAACTTATGGTAGCGACCCCTTTGATCCGAAAAATGTATGTGCATTAAACAAATCGAAAAAAGTCAGCCTTAGGCCTTACAACCAAGGCAGGGCCATACCCCCAAAGTACACTCACTCAAACTGGGCAAGCAGAAAGGAAAAAACTCGATCTCAAAAAGGATT
>AYJT01049196.1:0-12620 GCA_001278415.1 Ocimum tenuiflorum
CGCCAAATGCCAAAAAAAGGCTCTTTTCCTTAATTCCGAAAATGATGATATAATTAAACCCTAATTGGGGTTTAAATAACCCTTCTAATAAAACCCTATAGCCCACCTAAACCCAACAACAAAATAAAAGCCCAACATAGAAATTCTAACAACCACGAAACTAAAAAGCCCACTAGAAATAAAACAAGATACGATAATTGCATTTTCAGCCCACGGACAATGGGCTCAAGCCCATCCCCGCCTTCGACTGAGCCCCTGCTCCTGCTACATATCAGATCCCTGTGGAACTGCTTACCCATCGACTTAGCTCTGTAATAAATTATCTCTCTGGGAGCTTTCGAATATAAAAATTCTACTTGATTGAAATGGCAACATAAAACACTACGTCTGGTGATGGTATCTGGCAAAGTGTTTGAAAATCAAGCTTGTTTTATAAAGTGAAGAAAATCTCAATTTTGGATTTGTTTTTTAGTCAAAGTTAACAAGCCACTAATATGTTTCTTTTACTACTTTAGAAGCAATCATCCCTGTGAAGTTTTCACAAGCATGGAGAAAGTTATGACGGTGATCATTTGTAACACTGTGGACAACGATGAGTTCCTGTTGGTGCTTCTTAAGATCCTTCTTAATAGTTTGAAAAGAGAAAATCAGGTACATGTATCTTGTTTTGTATGATCTATGATTTTGGTGCCATATTACTGTCTCTGAGTCTTATCGAGAAGGATTCTTCTTCTGTTGCAGAATGTTTCCCCAGCTTCTTTCCAGTTAGCAGAGAACACATTTAAGAATTGTTCTATGTACCTCGAACTATATCGTTCAGAAGCAATAACATGTTTGGATGTGCCAATTGAGGAGTATGCTGCAGTAGTAGTATCATTTTTCCAAGATGCAACCCAAAGGGAAAGCACGGTATGTTTCTACAGCTGTAAAAACTAATCAAAAATATTTGTACTTGAATGGATATAAAGTGGCATGTTTGTTTTTATTTCCATTTGCATGTCTCTACCAGATTTACATCTTCATAAACTGTATATGAAGTGATGCGCTACATCCTATATCTTTGTAGCTTAACTTGAAGCCAATTAGTAGACAATGCTAAAGCTTATTTGTATCTACGGGTATGCGGTATGCCATTATATTGAAATCTGCGAGTTTAATTCTGAAATTAGGGGCACTGCATGTATGTCTTTGATAGTGCATTCCTGTCCTTCTGGGCTTGTATTACAACATATATGCCTCAATTTAAAGCTCCCAATGAAATTGATGTTTGGATTTTTGCCTGAGACATGTACTTTTCTTATTGGATCTTGCAATGAAAATTTCCAACTGCAACAGGTTTAAGCAATGCAGTTTCATGTACGGTTGATATCAGTTGAAATTTCGAAATGGACCATTATTACTGTCATCGGTATCTCTCATAACACAGCGGTTTTAACTGTTAACTAATACTATAATTAACATAATTAACAGATTGCTTGAAATATTTTGTTTTCACAAAACCAATATGACAACTTGTTTTTGCTGCCGTTCATATTTTTCCATTTGCGATATCATTTTCAGGACTTGAAAGATACTGAAGATGAGACTGTCTCATGTCTCAGGGAAGCTGTTTTAGCAGCAATAGGATCGGATTCAATGGAGGGAAATGGAACTCAAAATCCCATAAATGATGACAATGGCAATGAAAACGGTGGGATGATTTCTAATTCTTTTGATGACGCTGGTAAAATGCACATGCAACCGGAGCAGAAACCAGAGGAGATAAATATTCAAAGAAAAAGAAATCGAAGGCCAAATTCTCTGAAAAAAGCAGAGGAAGGCTATGATCCTTTCTGGATGTTGATAGACTGGAGGTCGTTTAAAAATTCTAATAAAAAAGCTAAGAAGGAAAATATTAGTTGTCCAGCAAAAACCCAAATCTCAAAGGATTTGTTGGCCAAGCCTATGGGTACCTCCATGTCTCTAATGTGTAGAAAGAAGAAAGATTCTGAAAGTAATGAAGGAATTGTAGCCAACAAAGCTTTAGAGCCTAATAATAGAGGAAAGATTATAGGGTCAGAGGATCAAACGAGAGATATCACCATCAAGGTAATAATTAACTGACTAATATTTAATTTCAATTGATAACCAAGTAATGTTTTTCTTTTTGGTCTTTACATCTTTATGTAGTATGTCTGTTGCTTATTTCTCAATATAGGTATGCATCCTTAAGGATTTGTTACAAATCACTGGTTTGTCTAAAGTTTCCTGCATCATGATGAAAAAGAAGAAATGTGTAGTTCTTTTCCAGATCACCATCCGTCATATTCATTTGTCAGCATAAGTTTTGTTTTGTCAATTCTGTTAATAGCTGTCATCAAGGTTATACATAATTATGAAATGAGACAATAACTCTCCTACAGTACTCAAGAAACATCAGGTCAATAAGATATTGTGTTCCTTTGTCAACCTAAGTTTTGTTTTGTCAACCTTGTTAATAGCTGTCATGAAGGTTATACTTGATTATGCAAAGCTCTCCTACAGTACCCAAGAAACATCACATCAATTAGATAGTGTGTTTCTTTTCCATGTGGTGGTCACGTTTCTTTTCTATATCCTTGCCTTTTCTCCTTTTCTCATTGACTGTGATTTATCACGGAACACAGAATCATTGTGAAAAAGGGCAGGGATCTTCAACTGATGTAGTGTCTGTGGAAGAAAGCCGGAGAAAGACTGTTGTTTCTGAAGACCTAAAAGAAGATGTCATGGTAATAACTGACATTTTAGATCCTAAGTACTTTACTCAAATAATGGTGTCTCTCAGTTATTTAGTCTGTTAACCCCTTTAAACCCTAACATGTTAGCCCTTGCAGACTTCGTCTTCTCGGTGCAGACCTATATATTCAAAAGATGAAGCCCCATCCGCGGGAGTATCTAAACAAAACCTTAAAGGAAGCGCACCACATCTAAGGAAGAGGTCTGGCCTTATTTATTTATTATTTTTAATTTTCTCTTTTAAACTATAATAACTAATTGGGGAAGAAGAGTGGTGGGTTTGAACCCCAGACCTCTTGATCCTTGAGCATTATACACATATGATCCCACCACTTGGATGTTCCCAAAGGGACTTGACTTTTGTTGTTTCATATGATGTAGTGGAACTTTAAGGCTCTTTTTGAAGCTTGTTTTAAAAAATTGAAGTATCCTAAAAAAGTTATGAGAAGTTGTCTGTTTACATTTTCTTAAGTTGAGGAGAGAGAAAAAATAGAGATGGCTTTTGAATGTGTTTTGGAGGGAATCAGGAAAATGTGAAGTGCACTTTTCCAGAAGAAAATGTGAACGAACGGAGCCTAAATGATCTTGTTATATTTCTGTAAGTATGCATAAAAGTATTTTGACTTGTCCAAAAACATGCTTTTAGTTATATGTTTAAGGTGACTGTAGGGGTGGATCCAACATCCGTTGGTTAACTGCAATCCTGCAGTGTGTTGGAAAAATGATAACATTGACAACCCTTACCCCCAAACTTACTAATGCTTAACTATGTTCATCCTTGGCCTTTCATTTGCTTCTCTTCGATGGAAGTTTGATTTTCCCAGAATGCATCCTAATTTTTGGCCTAATTCTTCTTCTAATGATCGATTCAACCTCTGATCAAAAGGCGTAGGAGTTCCTGATCAATGAACTGCTACGCATTAAGGGTGCTCGATAAATGAACTGTGTGCTCTCTCATGGTTGGGCACTTCTAGGAAATATCATAGCTGTTCCATGCATCAGTGATCGAGTGCGAGACCAACCAAACCAAAACGAAACACAATTTATTGGTGTAGTTTATTGATGCACAGTCTATTGTAATTTGATAAAGGAGGAATTCAAAATTTGGAGTGGGACCATTAAGTTATTGAAATTCTCGACCTTGCATATGGAGGATATGAAAGTTTGTGAGTAGTTCTCAGAACTTAGTGGTGTTACATGCGGAGGATATGTGGTAGAAATTGTTTGGTTCTTTCTGCTGCCAAGGCTTTCTAGTAATTAATTGGTCAATCAATTTATGGTGTTTAAATTGTAGCAACAAAACTGCTAGGGTTCCTGTTGAATTGTTCAAGTCACTTGCGTTGCACTCGAGTAAAAAATGAGTTGTATCTGGTTGAGTAGTGGTACTGCACATAAGAGTTGGATTATGAAAATAGACCAACATTTTAAATTAAAACTCTAAGTTTTTTTCCAGTTTGGTTTGGCCAGTTAATCAAATGTGCGAACCCTAGTTAGTTGTTGTTGGAACAGTTATAGAGACTTTCCATCTTACACTTTATTCTGATCCGTTGTTACCAAAACCGTTACTACTTTCTGAAATTGCTTATCAGAAAAATCGCTGTGATCCTCTCTGAAGGTAATCTGATTTCCTCAGTTTTTATGCACTTTCCAAATTATACGAGCTATTTAAGGAGCCTTCTGGTTTACATATTAGTTTCTGAAAATCATGGAGTAGTTTGTGTTTTCAGCAACTTATGGTTTATCCACAACAGGATGAGCTTGGAGCAGAGAGGTAATGACAGTTTAGTCATAACCATAACTTACAACTCCACCTAGTAATTTCATTTGCTCATTAGTGTTTGGACTGCCCTTGGGCTTAAGTTTAGTAGTTCTTAGCAATTAAAGGATTGGAGACCATTGGAGGGGGCGGTTGAGATTATGAATTATTGGCCATTTTCTGGTCTGGCAGCATCTACCAGAAAATGGTCGGGAATCTCGTTCTCTCTATAGAAATAAAGTTTAGAATTTCTTCAATATTTCCTCTATCGCAATATACGCAAATATGCCTTTGAATACATTTGATGGATACCATAATCTTAATTTTAGTGAAGATACAACCAAAAGCACTAAAGGAAATCTAAAGAAGTACTCTGTTGCCAAGTAGAATTACAGACAAGTGTAAGGAATTCCGCGGCCGAGTCTTAGCCAAAACTGCTCTCAATGCCAACTAAGACTTCCTTATCTGTATATTAGGTGCTATTTAAAAACTCTCCTAATGTGCAACTGCTCTTAGAGACGGAACCTGTGAAAGAAGTAAATAATATAAATTTTCAAGTTAAACTAGCTGTTAGTGCGTTGGGTTCCTTACTTGTGCTATGCCGGAATTTACTTCGCATCAATTACCTCTAAGATTAGATGTGGCCTCGAAGGCTGAAGTGCGGAAAGTTGTTGCTCCAAATCCATCTCATCACCCATGTAGCCTTATGGGTGGACCGTCTTTGCATTGAGTAAGGAATTTCCAAACACAAGATCACCTCCCCACATGTTCCGTACATGCAAAATCAACTCTCTGGAATGAGTTGAGATTCTTCCGATAAGTTGGATCAAAAATCAGAAGCAACCGTTCATATCTTTCAATTGAGGACACGAAATGGCGATGAATACAGGTGGCGTTGAAGCTTCCAATTTCATCATCTGTTCTCACATTCAGAGTACGAAACTAAGTTGCTTGACAATGAGGTCACAACTCAACAATGATTTTATCACCACTTTTTAATGAAATCACGTTATTACGTGAATCTCAATATGAAGATATCTTGCCAAAGTTGGAGAGCAACTATAAACTACTCCAACGGGAGTTTGCCGAAGAGCTGAATCTATGTTAGTATTATAAAAATATTTAAGCCCCCAAAGCCAATCACTCCCCCATCATTGATGTCAAGTGGAAAACATCGAAGTTTCCACACTACAATTAAGGACTTCCATCCGGCAAAGGGAGATTGGAGATGATTTAAATAACTTCCTCCAAACTCTACTCACAAGAATTTTGTTTGTGATGGGAGATGATCGAGTAGAGAATCCCATGCAGCCGAAAAATTTCACGAGAAAAAATAGAGCCAACACTCGGAGTCGTAAAACGGTGTTTGAGACCTAATGATACGACCATATTTAGAGAATATTTACCACAACCAATTACAAAATCATAATTTAACAAGTTTTGTATCTCCTTTCATGAAATTGATGGTCACTCCCAAATGTGATGAAGAAATTAGTTGTAAATCCCATGGGAGCACGAGTATTATATTTACTATGTTGACAAATAAGACAAGTTGATGCAAATTCCTTTCTTCTTTTCATCATGCTTGACCAATAAACACTGGAAGCAAGTTGATAATAAGTATGATATGCACGAATGACCACCTAAAGCGGTATAGTGAATTTCTCAGACGAGCTTGAGAATCCGTGTGAAGTTTCATTTAAACCAATATACTCGATATGTGGGCACACGTTTGTGATCCAATTAATGACCATATTTATAAAATAAAATGATAATTAAATGAGTGCTAAATAATAGTTAAAAAAATCCAAGGTCACACCCAAATGTGTTGAATAATAGGAAGTAGTAGAAAAAAGCCATGGAAGTGCGCATTACATTTATTTTGAGGCAAATGAGACAAATTGCACAAATTCCATTCTACTTTTCATCATGCCTGACCAAGAAACTTTGGAAACTAGTTGGTAATAAGTGTAATATGCTCTCTGGAACGTGTGACCGAGTCTGTCATTCCAAGATGTACTGAAAAGCCATAGCTATTTTATACACTTTGTTGACAAATAAGACAACTAGCCTTAAAATTCCATTTTACTTCTCATCGTGCTTGATCAATAAACCTCGAAAGCATGTCAACGACAAGTGAGATGAGCTCTTGAATGACCACCGAAAGGGGCATAAGGAAATCCTTCAATGACCTTGGGAATCCATAGTGAGATTTTGTATAAAGCAATACAGCCCTTAAGTGGTAGTTAGCATGAAAGATGAAGTGAGAATCGAATCATAATTCCCACATCCATTCTAACCTTGTATTTTAACCAAAATTGTCATTGTTGTAGGAATTCTTATTCATAAAAGGATGGCTTAATCATTTGTTCCTTCCCCTTTGGTATTTTTATGTATTTCCAATTGCCTCAGATAAATATTATTTCTTCATTTGAAAATATTGTCCTTATTTTATTTTTGCTTTAGCATATTAATTCTCCTATGCTATATAAATTAATTTTTAAAGACATAATTTTACCAAATATATATGAACAAGATTGCAAGACATGAAATAATGAAAATCAAAAGATTTTTTTTTTCTTAAATTAAAACTAATAAAATGAAGCTATAGTTAATTTATACTGAAAACTAAACAATTATCAACTAAGCAAATGAATCTTGTCATGCCATTTGGTGCATGCATGTCAAGTTATGAGCTTTTGAAATGAAGATAACTTCTCTTCCTACCATCTAATAAATCTTCCCAATATCACTGGTCCTATCATGAATTGGAAGAACCTTTTAAGTTCCTAAAAGGATCACGTCAACTATTTACATATTGTATCGAACATTCTTGTATCCTTGGGTGATGAAGGAAGGTGGGTGCTCAATTTTTCTTTTCTTCTTTTTCGAATGGACGAAGAAGGTCCCAGGTTAATGAATATTATAGTGTATGTTGTTACATTTGATGTAGTAATCTGGTTTGTTATTTTAAATAAAAAATTTCATAATGTACTGGAATATTGGTGCACATAGGCCATTGCTTACTGGTAGAAAAAATTTTAATCATCATGCATAAGGGGACACACAAATACCTGTTCTTGTTCAAGTTATGTGCATGTGTTTGCAATTTGTGGTGTATACCATATTAATTTCAGCTTTGAATTATGTCTCATTTCCAAATTAAGGACTGCAAGCAAATCTGTTGGTAAAGAGGTGGTTGGACGTAGGATAAAGGTTTGGTGGCCACTTGATAAGAAGTAAGTCCCACAATTGTAGCCATGCATGCCTATGAACCATTTTTTCTAAAATTTTGTATTACTCCTTTCACTGATGTTTCTTTTTGTTTGTAGGTTTTACAGAGGGAAAATTATGAGTTTTGATGACAAACACAAATTGCACCAGGTTAGATTTCTTCTTGTCTGGCATATGCAGAAATCCTATCTATCATAGTTAAATCTACTAGTTTTGTGATTCATGATGCAGGATTCTGGTTGGACTTTGCCTTTTATTCACCTCTTTATGTTCTTATTCCAATAATTTCATGGCCTTGTTTAGGTTGATTATGATGATGGTGAAATCGAATTTTTAGACCTTACAATGGAACGCTGGAAGCTGCTAAAGGATGGCAATTCGGCTGCTCATGTTAGTATCTCATCCTCATTATTGTGATTTCTATATGTTATGCCCATATGTGATATGTGTTTGCACATTTAACAGAAGCAGGAGAGTGGTGCAGCTCCGAGTTCTTCTGGGTGAAGCAATCTTCTCTTTTGATGATATGGGCAGTATTATTTTGGTACGTTTTCATAGCACCAAACCGGTTAGGCTCTAGAATGTATCAGAGTGGTGAGAGGTCATATATTACAATTCCAACCATTCTGTTCCTTTTTTCGTTTGTGATGCTCAACTTAGATCCATGCATTAATGTTACTTTTTTTGCTTGATATAGTATATGCCTGGATATTGAATTCATGGCAATTGAAAAAACAACATGCAGTGCAATTGAAAAATTATGAGTTTTTTATTGGAAAATAATTGAGAAAAGTATCATTATAACATATATACTATCTTAAGATGACAGCAATTTAAGATTGCAAATCACTATCTTCCATATTACGTTAATATAGCAGTTGCTCCCGAAAGGAAAATTTTGCTAGTTTCTTTCACATACTTGTGAGTTTACTGTTACAAAGGCTGTAGATGCAAGGTGCATCCTCTATCCTCATATTGTGTTTCCTCTAATATGGAAGATCTCATACTTTTTTAAAATCTTACCATTCCTCACATCCATATAAAATGGTTCAAACGAAAAAGATACGGTTTGTTATAGATGAGGCTCAAATACTGCCATAAATATTTGATGTCATTATACCGTTACTCTTTAGTGAGAAGAATTATCTTAGAAAATCTGTGATATCTTTTGATTCTGGCAGTGTTTTCTATTAATTTCAGTGTCCTTGTCGTAAAACTTCTCTTCATTCTTGTGCGGTTGATGTTACGGATCAGCATCCCTCTTCCGACCAGCAGCTTTGCTCAGTATTTTATCACTCTTCCGACCAGCAGCTTTGCTCAGTATTTTCTGCCGATTCAACAGTCTCTTCCCCAAGGTCAGGCTACATAAGAAGATGACCAGCTTATGAAGAAGTTAGAAATTGTAAAAGAGTAAATTTAGAAGCTTGTTAAGAGCAGTTATTTTGTTGAGCTCACCAGATAGGAGTAGAATGCAATTGGTTAGAAATAACTTGTGTATTTTATTGTAACAGATCAAATTTTATCTATATCTGATTATGGAATTGATTTTCCATCAATCTTTGCGAATTTGGTACTATCCGAGTGTTTTTTATAAATACATGTGCTTATCAGGAATGTTAGCTTAAATTTAGAAACCCCCCAGTTTTCTTTACTTCAGGTATGTTTAGAACCTGAAATTTTATTTTTTTAACTTTGATTTGAGCTGTTTGTCAGCATTTAATTTTAGGCAGTTCATTCTGTGTGAATTGTACAAATGATATTTGCTTTTTTTTCCCCCTTAAGAAAATATCTATAAATTAATACCAATAATAATCAAATGGGTCTGTAGAGTTCTATTTTATGTCTTTGGAATTTTTTTTTTCAAATTTCAATAGTTTTTACGTTACTTTTATAGAATTTATTTATCAGGAAAAATAGAACAATTTATGTAAATTTAGGATAATATATCCCACTATTAGGTTCCGTAAGAGTTTTTACCATCAGTTCCTTAGGGTGTCAAATGGTTAATGGTTGCCATGGTTTCTAGTATATGGTCAATACCCTTGGATAGGTGTGGTGGATGAGGTGAAGAGTATCCTAGGTAACAATAAATAGAACTTCACATTGTTAATCCATCGTACGTCAATTCAGTGAAGTTGAAGCTTCACGTGTTGGGAGAATTCGGATGTATCCATCCACTCCAGCTTGTGTCTAAACAAAATTTTGAATTCACATTTGCAGTATTTGTTCAGCAACTCTAATTCTCTTTTGCAATCGAAAGGATTAGAGATGGCAGCTTAGTTTCTCTTATGAATACCATTCTAGACATCAACAACCATCCCCGAATTTCCACTTTTTTTGACAAGAAGCAAATCCAACACCTTCAAAAGACCAGTTTGTTGCTGGATTTCATAGAGGCCAATAACTATGGCAATGAAGCCGATGAGCTGGAGATGGAAATCGCAACTGAAGATGTGATTGCCCTCCACATTATGGATAAGATTATACTTGCTAGATCTTCAACAGAAAATCGATGACATTGAATGATTTTAAGGGGAAGCAGAGATGGGGAGAGGAGCAACGCACACCTCCACTTCCTCCTGTTATGGAGATTGAAGAGACTGCCATGGATGCCGAGTTGCAGAGTCTTCTAGATGAGCTTACTCGGAAAATAAACTCATCAAGCATCATTTTGATTTTCGTGGATGGGCCAACATATCTCAGCAGCACAATACAAACTCAGGAAAATCCAGTGATGAAGCTGTATATAATATTTGATTATATTAGATGACATATGGAGTGAGTGTCCAAGCTTGGTACAACAGGGATTGTTTTTGGCAAATGATTGTGTATGATGAGGCTTGCGGAAGGTGGGAGAGGAGATTGTTTAAGTCATGCAAAGGACTACCCTTGTCATCTGTGGAATACTGGTAGGGTGTTTTGAAACAATTTCAGGTAACAGAAAAGCTTTGATGCATTATATCCAAGTTACACACACTTGCCTGCTCATTTAAACCCATGTTTTCTTTATATTTAAAGAGGATTATAAAATACAAGTTGTCATGTGTGTGGCTGCACCTCCAATTTCACCAATCAATATAATATAATATAAAGCATAAATATGATTCCACTAGACGGGAACACTAATTTGCAACAAACACGCTGACTTTTTAATAAAAATACTGTTTTATTATGGGAGCAAATTTCATTGAAGTTGACAGATAAACAAAACCATAGAAAAAAAAGACTTCATTCATCATTTTCCACCCTATAACCAAAATTAATTCAATTATTTTCATCGCAAGAAATTGGATGTAATTCTTGTTAGATGACTTGCTGAATCTGTTCACACAATTTTATACACCTAACATTATGTTATCTTATCATAAAACAATTTTAATTCTAAAATTATTGCGTTGGGTTGGCAGATGACTGATTGAATTTGTTTAAACTATTGTCTTTGGTATTCAAATACTTGAGTGAGATCATAAGCGATGTTCATACATCTAAAACTTTAAAGCAATCCAACTTTTGAATCAGTATTTCATTATAATTAGGTTTCTAATACTAAGGATTGTGAAAATTCAAACAAATAAAATATAAATCATATCATACTTATACATATAGATATACATAAGTAAAACTTTAATGGATAATATTAAAATAAATTAAATATTAGTTATATTATATATTTAGGTAATTATATAATTAATATTAGAATTAAATATTTTAATAAAGGTAAAATAGGAAACAAACTTTTTAAAAAAATAAGGTATTTTTATAATGAAGTTAAAACGACAAGAATGCATGGGGAAACAGAACAAACTTTAGATATGATATGAAGTGTTCATCAATGATATAATCATGCTTGTAGGATGCACCTATTCCGGGGTCCATTCCCATTATTGTGCAAGAAATTTTTTTTGCCAAAAATCTAGTCGCTGCCACAACCCAAAAGGTGTTCGATAAAATGAGTGAGAGGGCTTTAAGCTTTTTCAAAGAAGTGGCTTTGTGTGTGAATCTACGACTTTATGGAAGAAAAAGAGATGATGAATAATAGGTATGTAGCACCGCAAGTGAGCTTTGGTTTTGAGCTACGATTGGGGTTTGGCTATCTGAATTGTCAAATTGTGGCAATCAGAATATTATGGGATGGATCCAATCTGGATTGTATTTCTCAGCTTCCATGTATGAGTCTCATGAACAATGCAAGTGGTTGTTGTTCTTGTTGGGAGTTGGAGTTAATGTACAAGTTTGTTGTTCGAGTATATGCTTGAATGTTAAGACTGCTTAGCCATGTGAATAGGCTAAGTTTTGTGGGTGGTTTACACTATCTATTTCTATTATGTAATAGATGGTAGAAATGGGGAATCAAGTTGACAACCCAAGGAACCAAAATGCAGGCAAGAATTTGCTACTTGGAAGTTGGTTTATCCAGCCTTGTACGAGATGACACAGAAAAAAGTTTGGTACAAGAAGAGGATGCGTTAACAAGAACATGAAACTTAGAAATCTTGCCAAATCAAGAATAAAATGTGGATTTCAATCTCCAGAGTCATCTTATATGTACAGTTCAATAGTGAACATTCACGTATAAACACTCTAATAAAATTGATTTGGGAATTACCGTGTATTTTTTTCTAAATTCCAAGAATACCGGCTCATTGGAATAGTCTAACTAATAATAAAAACAAAAAAAAGGTAAGGAAATAAAATGGAAATCTCGTCGAGGTAGCCCAAGTAAACAATAAATTACAAAGTAGTCCAAGTAAACATTAAACTACAAAAAAAAAACAACTGTAGATAAATTAAATTACAAAAAGTTGTGTGGCAAGGGAAAACGTGTATGATCAATTTGCTGCAATGACCTCGGTGAGTCCATGAGGTCTGACTTTGA
>AYJT01049250.1:0-13642 GCA_001278415.1 Ocimum tenuiflorum
TTCGCTCTAAGAGTAGTGAAGTTGAATTGTATTTCCACCCCAGCCGTGCCCCTATCTTTGGCGATGTACGTGGAATACGTACGTGGCTGCAAAAGCTCTAAATAATGAAATCTTGTTGTCACAACAGACCACCCCTGCTATACCCAAACCATACTGCAATCACCCCCCTGAGTGGACGAGAAAGAAAGGATTTCTCCCCACTGCTTGCTCTCCTACCGGCCTTTCTCTCTTAGCTTTCTCCGGCTCAGTGAAGTATCAATCAAAACCTACACCCCGTCTCTGCCTAAGGAAATTCTTTTTTCAAGATTCCCGGAAGAGCATGTGTTGGAAAAATGCCATGGCCGAGGAGTTAGATGTATCAAAAGACTCAAAAGTTCAGAAGTTCCAAATAAGCTTAAAGGATGCTTGCTTAATCGATGCAATGCGGCCAGATGAAGAAGACTGGCGAAGGAACAACGGCTCAGACCGATCGATGGATGATCGAACCATGCTCTAAAGACTGGGGTAAGAGTTTCGTTGCAAGATCCACCCAGAATAATGGTTAGTAGTCATTCAACGGATTACGGATAACTTTGGAGGTTGCCATTCAGTGTGGATTTCTAACAAAGGAAAGCAAAGTCCCAACCTAGTTCTCCCCTTCGATCTATCATGGATTAGGAGGACGGACCAGCACAGCAGGGGGATAGCTTTGATCGGCTTGCTTACTTCACTAGTCAACGAAGTGTGTTTTATTTTCTATATATCTATATATAGGGGAAACCAATGGGAGAGATACTGTTACACCAATCCTGTGCTCCTGATTCTCGGTCTTCTGGAAAGGGGGAGAAGTCACTAACTACCATCGGCAAAGTCTCCTTTGTTGGCTGTCTATTGATTGGCCTTGTGTCCCTTCTTTCCAATCAATAAATTACTTGTTTGAGATAATTAATTTAAATTTTTAAAGTAATCCGATTTGTGAAATAATAATTTTAACTTTGCAAAATTGTCTTGGGTTGTACAAATTCAAAAATTTATAATATATAATATTATAATTAAATTTCTCTAATACGTATTAAAACAATAAATATATATTATATTATAATTATATATATATATATATACATACAATTGTGGAAATATTTGAAACTAGCCATCTGACTATTTTGAAAGCAAAAATAGCCAAAGTTATAAAAACATCCACAATCTAGCCAAATTTGAGTGAACTTCCTATTTTGCCCTTAAAAAACTGAAAAAGTGTTACAACACAAACTTCCATGTGATACCAATGATTAGTTTCAGAATTGTAGAGAAAATTTGACAATTCCTAACCATGTATTTTTCCTAACCCAAAAAAATCGCCTCAATTACTAACCATCTACAATTTTCTAACCGTTTAATATGATTCAAATTTTAAATAATGAAACAACAAATAAAGCAAACATTAGAAATCCTAACCGAGATTATGCGAAATTTCCTAACCAACAATTTAATTTCCTAACCCAAAAAATCGTCTCAATTACTAACCATCAACAATTTCCTAACTGTTTAATATGATTTAAATTTTAAATAGATAAAGCAAAAATTAGAAATCCTAATCGAGATTATGCAAAATTTCCGAATCAGTAATTTCATTTCCTAACCGTCAATTCCTTATATTTCCTAACCATTTTTTAAATAAATCAAAAATTGTAACATTAAATAATGTGAAATTTATTTATTTTTTAATCCGAGAAATGGAGTTTCCTAACCGGAATTTTGCGAAATTTCCTAACCAAAATTTCATTTCCTAACAATCAATTCCTTATACTTCCTAACCACTTTCTCAAAATTAAAAATTGTGAGAAATTCTAACCTAAAAATATTATTTTTAATTCAAAATAATGGTCTTTCCTAACATGGTCAAATAATGTCATTTCCTAACTTTACTTTGTTAAACTTATTTTTCAATTGAAAGAAGAGGAATCAATAAAATGACTGAAATTTGATAAAATTCAATTGAAAATTCAACCGATCGAAAATTCAACATAAAAAAATAATTAAAAATATCTAATTCGATTTCTTGTATTTAAATAGCAATAAAATTGTAATCACTATTACATAAAATTCCAATTGAATGTACCATATTCGAATAATTTACATGAATTGTCAGTGATTAAAATTCAAATTCTAAAATAAATATCATGGTTAGTTTTGGGTTCTCTCGGGGCATTTCTTTTTTGTATGTGTTGCCGATCTGCATATGTTGTATGTTTTTTGAGCTCGACTCCTGCTAGTAGAAGCTTCAGCACCAGACAGACGACGACTGTTTTTTGGGCGTCCTGCTTGACGAGTAACAATTGGAGGCAGCACAACCAGTGCCTTGTTTTCTGCGGAAACCACCCATTCATTCCGCGGAGGCAATGGATTGATTGTCCCAACATGTATCGATTGCATCGTTGACTTTTTGTAGCAATAATGAATGTAGTCATAAAAATTGACCCGTTTGAAGATGGTGGAAAAGAAGAAATATTTGTATTACGTAAAAGAATTGAAGAATTATGAATATTATGGAATTGGTTTACTGTATTGTGGTAGTTGCATGAGAGCATGGTATCAAATCCAAGTCAAACTCCCGACAGTTGCATTGAGTGTTCCTGAGGTGAACCGTCCATGTTCTTTTTCTGTCGTTGACTTTGAACTTTTGCTCAGAAATCTTGACGACCGTATATGTCTCTGATAGTTCAATTATAGGAGCTATTTTTGCAACTGCTTCTTCGGTTAATGCGTGGTCTCTTGCGGAGTATTGTGTGCGTAGTGTATTGAACCACTGTTCGGCAATGTGTCTGAAAGCTTCCAGCATCGAGCACACAGGCAGACGCCTAGCATCTAGCAGACGTGAGTTGAAAACCTCAGCTGCATTGGATGTCATAAAACTATAATGTCTAACCGGACACTGAGACCTTGCCCACTGTTGAGGGTTAGCGGAAATCAACTTGTTGAATGCTCTGAGATTGTGTTCTGCGATTTGTTCCATTGTTTTCTTGTAGACAATGTCTCGATATGCATATGCAGCTCTATGATATAGGTTGACGATTGCGGCACCATAACTCATCAACTTGTTTTGTAAATGATAATAGCAGATGGCGTGTGTTGTATCTGGATACACATTTTTCATTACATTGACAATGCTTATATGTTGGTCAAATACAATAAGCAAATCATCAATGCATCCGAAAGCTTGGCGAGTCGAGCAAGAAACCAAGTCCATGACTCATCGTTTTCAATTGGACCGACGACAATGGCAAGCGGTACTACTTGTTCATTGCCGTCCTTACTGGCAACAACAAACAAAACACCTTTGTTTCGGCCTTTGAGATGGGTAGCATCCACGACAATGACCGGTCTCATGCATGTAGTGAAAGCAATACGACATACTCCAAGTGCAAGGAGGCAATGCCTGAATCGACCATCTGGGGCAATGTCTAAATTTGTTATACATCCGGGATTAAATTTGTTTAGCACCTCTAGACATTTCGAAAGTATTTGAAAAGAATCAGCTTGCTCGCCGTAAATTAGAGATATTGCTGTATTTTTTGCCCGTAGAGCCACACTGTAACTCACTCGAATCCCAAAACTTTGCAGGTGCTCGACCATAATATCCTTTGGTTTGATGATCGAACCTTGACGACGCATCTTTCTTGCGAAATAAGCCGCGACAGTCAACGAGCACACACTTTTGAGACCTAAATTGGCAAAGTTGAGGTTGCAATTATGCTCCAACGTCAACTTATGCACAAACCACAAACTGGCTCTACAATTCGCACGCATGAAAAAGGCACAACCATCACTACGTCTACATCTATATTCCACCCTAGATGAAGAAGATCGAACTACGTTAAATTATGCCTTGTTTTCTATATGCCACAAACTGACAGTAATGCAGAGATCTTGTTTTGATGAAAGAAAGACCCAAAGGCGAGCTTCTCATGAACTAAGGGATCCAAGTCTTTCAAGATCGGCGAGTCAATTGTATCTAAAGGGATAATAGGAATTAAACAATTACTAACTTGGTGAATTTGATCTGAATTCGTCTCAAACCCGATAAGTAGAGGTTGGGGCGGAACAAGACTAGATACAAAAGCACTCATGGCACCTTCTCGCTGGATCCATGCATTAAAATCTGCAAGTGTACATTTCCACAAAGAAGTTGTGACGGCTGCATCTTCATCTTCATCATCTGAGGAGGAGTCCAGACTAGCTTCCTCCTCTTCATCCAGCTCTACATCTACTGCAACGTCATCACCTTCGAACATTGGTGGTTCGTTCAGATTTAGATTTCCATGTGATCGGGATCCATCTGTAGAATACCAATCTGGAGTAAATTGTGACAGCAACGGTGGTGATTGCGACGTAAATTGTGGTGACATTGTGCCTGTGAAATAAGAGCGAGCGAATCAGTATTGAACAACGACGAGTGCGAAGTAGATGGTGGTGGCTGCTCTTGAGTTGATGAGTTGGGCAACCTTGTAGGTACATCACCATGCATTACTACATACACGGTTGGCTCGTTATCAACCATGCATAATCTTGTTAGGTCGTCGTCTGTGGCGAGAATGGACCTTATACACCTACCACTTCGAGAAGCCGTTACATAATACAAAAAAATAATCTCCAATAATTGAATCAGCCTCCAGTATATGTTGAATGCTGTTTTGCAATCGTTGCACAGAAATATTAGTAGAGGATATGAATGCAAAGCGTTCTTCACCACAACATAATTGGACAAATCATCAAATTGGCCACCATATTTGACAATGATACTCACCCAAGTAGACATTTTTTGTATGAGAAAATTTTAGGTTTGAAGATGAACGCAGAGTTGTGGGCAAGATTTTTTTAAAGAGGTGAATTGTATTGGTATAAAATTGAAGAGGTGCATTTACATCAAAATTTCGGTGCCAACATTACGCTGAAAAGTGATTGTGATAAATCTGTCAAAACTTACCCACTATTGCAGCAAATGCTTAATTAAGAAGGAGAAAAAGTACAATGTCTAGATATCGAAATGACCATACGAGGCAAATAGGAAAACAAGTACATATTGAATTCAAGTCTTTCACGTGACCACAATGTAAAAGCTGACCTCAAATCCAAACTGAGATTCTGCTCAAATTCCTAACCACTAATGGCATTCCTGACCATTAAAACTACTAATTTCCTAACCATAAAAACAATTTTATTATTTTTTGTAATTTAAATTCAAATATAATCGAATTCCCCCTAAATCCTAACCAAAATTCTGCTAAAATTCCAAACCACTAATGACATTCCTAACCATTAAAACCACTAATTTCCTAACCATAATAACAATTTTATTATTTTTTGTAATTTGAATTCAAATATAATCGAATTCCCCTTAAGTCCTAATCAAAATTCTGCTGAAATTCCTAGCTACTAATGACATTCCTAACCATTAAAACCACTAATTTCCTAACCATAAAAAAATGATTTTATTATTTTTAACAAATTAAATTCAAATATAATTGAATTCCCCTCAAATTCTAACCGAGATTCTAATGAAACCGTTGAATTCAAAAAAAACAATACATGTATTAAATAAGAATCCTCAAATTCGATAAAATAATTCCATAAATTTAGTAATATTGTTCAATATTGAAAAATAAATACAATTGTCTAATAAGAACCCTCAAACAATTTCATGGCCATATACTTCCGGTACAGCTTGATACTATCTTCATGCATGCACCATTTCATCTTCGGACAACCACAAATAATCTGATCAATGGTCATAAGTGCATACACTGCTGAATTGCTGGTGATTGAGAGCAAGCTTTTCCCGGAATCAGTGGGACAAGACCTTGGTCTAAGTTTTTTAAATTAAATCAATTTAGGCCCCAATACTCCATCACGAGGAAGTACCTTTACAGATGGTCGGTCATCAGTCTCACTCTGTTGAGTCGATACTGATATGATTCTCTATCTTCTTCTCCTTCAGCATAACAATCATATACCACCGCCGACCAGGACTCAGCGTTGAAGTGAACTATCACCCAACGCACATTAATTTTGCACGGAAAAATAAACTGCATTATTAAAAAAAACAACAGAGTTAACTACATGTAATCAACACCATCAAACAAATTTGAGAATTTTGTGAAATACCTCACGTGCAAGATGCCAATCCGCATCCATGGCGAAATTCTGCAGCTCCATCTGCGGCTTCTAATTCTTCGGTTGCCTCCCATTGAATTTCCCTGATTGAGTGTTGAACCTGAATAATTCCTGAAATAAATACGAATAAAAAAATAATTGAAATACAAATAAATCAATTGAAAAGAAACTATTTTTCGTAATCTTACATAGAAATTTGAGCTAACAACTCGTGTGTGTAGAGGACTCTGAAGTAACCGTGTCTTCAACTTTAAAGTGACCGGTTCGGCTAACTTTTTTTTGCAGGATTTGGAGGTACCATTCAAATATTCCGTCGTTAATTAAGTAGCTCGCGTCTTCAAGGTGGTCAAAAAATATTGGAGCAATCTGAAAGCTCAGAATACTTAAAGTGGTTCGCAACTCCTGAGAGTTGGAACTTCGATAAGCCACGTAATTGACAATGGCTTCTTCCGTAATCCCAACAAGTCCTCCAACACTATCTCGCTGAGCCCGAGATACATTGGCCCCACCACTAACATCAGCCTCACCACTACGACCAACATGGCTGATACTATGTCTACTGCCATGCAGTGGACTTTCACGTCTTTCTTCATCCTCTCGCCCCCCTCCCCCGACCAACTGTGTCTATCCACATCGACACTAGTCGATGCTGCAGCATATCTCCGCCGATCGTTGCCCCGTCGATGACCAAATAGTATGGTAGCCCAATCCTTGACCTGTGGGAACAACTCATCCTTCCACATTTCACGCATCCTTCCGCTGACCGAATTTGTAACCGAAGTTGTAACTGCATTAGTGATGGTTCGTGCCATGCGATCCAGGAACCAGCGTCTCGATCTTCTTCTTCCTCCAGATTTTCTGGATCCGTCAGTAGAGGAGGAACTGGCAGTCAAGTCGACATGGTGGCTTTGTTGCTGAGGAGATCGCAACAGGGGCACTTCAGTAGCCAGATATGCCACATGAAAGACATAGTTTTCGCCCTCCTCGTTTTCCATGAGGGTTACAGAAACCTCCGTGAAAGTCTCTGGCTGAAAGACATAGTTACCACCCTCTGCATTGTCTTCCATCCGGCCTCCCAAATCTACATTCTCGGTCGCCATCGCAGTTCCGCGTCCGTACCCAGTTGGCTCAGATTTACGTATCGGGTTCTCCGAGACCTTGAAATTTACTCCACGAACACAATCCATTTGAGTTGACCTCCAATACATAAAATCCAACTCCACGTCTAACGGATGCAGAGCAGGAAAACAGAACAACTACATCAAAATCATAAAAAAGTAATCCAATTATAATAGGACAATTGCAATTGTTTTTTTATTTATCAAGAAATATATTACCTCTGAACTAAAAAAAACTAATCCAATTAGAATTTGACGGTGGTTTTTTATATTGCCATCTCAATAATTGGGGCACCATATCCGGACTGACAACTCGTCCGCATAAATGGCCAAGAGCCGGTATGGCTTCGAAGGCCCAAATCTACATGCAAAAAAATCAAAATTATTAAAAAAGAGATTAAAAATTAGACATGATAGTAAATTTGAAACATTATACATGTGGCGCCCACATCGGTCCACTTAAGTTAAGAGTTGGACCAACTCTGTCGATGGTAGCGGGGATGTGACAAAGGTAATACAGAATGGTCGCGTAAGAATATGCCCCCCACGAAAATCGGTTCCAACTATCTAAGTCATCTACTAAAACAAAAATCCAAGACTCTAACTTTCTAGTGGTTGCGTATCCCAATACAAAATACCACAACATCAGAATATTTGCGGTCACCAAATAATCATTTTGTTGAGTCACATTTATTTCGTTATTCTCAAACTTAGCTAGTAGCTCACTAGCTTTTAACAACTTCCTCCCACAAATTCTATGATAAAAATCACTACTTTTTGGATCATGAACCCCCGTCGGATTAAAGTTTGATGTTCCGAAATTAAGTCCGGTGATAAGGGAGTATTTGGAAGCAGCTAAACGAATTTCGGAATTACCTATCCTAAACCAGACCTGACTTTCGTCATTACTCTGAATTTGGAAAGTCAAAAGCTTGAAAAGACCTTGGGTGATGGTAGAAGTAATGTCAGCCAAATCCAAAAATCTACGAAAACAACCCCGACGAAATTGATTGACCAGTTCCCCACAACCCACAACAGTCAAAGTCTCACAAATAAGATGTATACTTTAAAAACGAACTTGTAAATTAATTTTTGGTTTCAATCCACGAGTATCAAATCTAGTTCAAGTAGGCTGCATAAAAAAATCGCAACACTAATTATCCAAATAAAAATAATGAATTTCGAAATTTCGGCTAAATAATAAAAAAAAATCCTCAATAAAATTGCAACAATAATTATATGAAAAATACATGAATTTACAAACTATAAATTCAACCAACTAATTTAGATTTTTATTTCAATAAAATCTCAATTCCTCATGCACAACAACAAATTCAACAATAAACTAAAATTCAATAATTCCTCATCGATTAGTCTCCTAATTGAGCCAACAAAATTAAATTGATAAATTCCTAATTCAACTAATGGTTCACATGCACTGAAATAAAGAAATTCTTCCTAATCGATAATTACTAATTCAAAAAAAGAGAAACCATATACTTCAACAAAAAAAAAATTCCACCAAATCCAAAATCGAACACAGAAACCACTGGAATAATCGAACACACAACACACAAAATCGAACACACAAACCATTAGAATTAACTAAATATTTAATAGGAGTAAAATAGAAGACAAACAATTTGAAAGAAATACACACAGGTATTGATTTATTATTCTTACTGTTTCTCTTAAATATGATAATACTACTCAAAATATAGGGCGCATATTTAGAGGTATAATCGGACCAAATAAATTTAATTAGTTTAATATTGAATATATGTTTGACTTTTATTATTGAATACTTGTAGCTAACTTCAACAAATTTTCTAACTTAAATGTAAATTTACATATTTTTTATTTTCTGAAAAATAAATTTTTTAAGCGTAAAAATATCATATTTTCTTTAAAATTCAATATGTTTTTTATAATTGAAAAGGCTAATCAAAAGATGTATCGAAATGTATAAATATAAGTTATATAGAATTAACAATTTTATATTTCATATTGTTTTTAGTTACAAACTTACTCATGAGTCGAGCATTATCAAACTCAAATATGACTCATTTAATTAACAAATTTCAATAAATGAGCTCGGAAGAAGACATCTCTATTTTTTTCTAGGAATCTCAAGAATTTTCATTGTTTTGCTTTCATTTTGCCTCTGACCATCAAGGTGAGATCTGAGTAACTTAGAAGTAGTTTAGTTCATCTAGTTGTAGCTAGCGAGTAAAATCACTAAATTGCGGATGATTTGATAGCGATATTGAGTTGAAGAATCTATTATCAATATTCATTTTTAAGTCACACACAATCTAGAGAAGCTTTTTTTGTTTGTATAATCAGGTAGCTGTGGGAATCTGAAACAATACAAATTAAGGATGTATAAACAAGAATCATAAAAGTGCAGCAGCATCTTCTTGAGATGAATGCAGTGAATCTGCGGACGTACAAGGAATCAAACTTTCGATCTCTTCTCTTGTTGGCAAAACCACGTCTCTCTTCCTCGGACTTGAACTCGGACAACAACCATCCACCTGCATTACTCCTTTATTAGTCACAAACTGATGTACTACATCTACATATATAGCTTTCTTTGTGATTCGTTTGCTCTTTACCAAGTACTCATCCACAAGGGATTTTCTTGCCATGCTTGAAATCTCAGCCACCCGTTCCGTCTGGCTCATGCTCGTTGCCTTGGTGTACAGAAGGCAACGCGCACTCAGGCGATTGGCCTTCTCCGATGCCTCGTGCTCTAGTTTGAGCAGACCTGCAAAAGACAGTGTTCGTGAAAGTGACACAATATGTTATGTTGGCGTAATAAGATGGTGACTCACTCTCCGCAGACAGAATCAGTTTTTCTGTAGCATCATCTGTTTCTTCAACAAGAGACGTAGCTGCAGATGAAAATCGAGCATGGCTTCCTGCATTGGCTGTTGCTTCATTCCTGAAAGAGTTGCGTGTGATTATAGAGAAGGTCAAACCCTTATTTGAAAAATTTTCATTACATGACAAACTATTTGAATTTTCAGTTATGTGAGAAGCTATGTGGATTTAGTTCAGTTATATGTCAGATTGTTTTCTCCAGCGACGGAAAGCTGACTATGCACTAAAACTTAAAATTTAACAATCTGATGGTTGGTGCACAATTATCTTCCCATTGTCGGAGAAAACAGTAAGGCATGTGATTGAAAAAATACACATAGTTTGTCACACAATTGAAAATTCCGATAGTTTGTCATGTTTTCGAAGTTTGGCCTTATAAAGAACGGCCTAATCGTAATGCTCAAGAATGACGGCAGATGAGCTCACTTTACGAGAGACTCGAAATCCTTTTTGATCTCATCCAAGAGGGATTCCTGAGACATTTTCTGTTGCTGTGAAACCTCTGCCAACTTATTTATGCTGCATAAATGCATGATTCAATGAATTTTTTCTACACATAAAAGAGGATCATGATTTTGTGGCATTTACCAGAACTGAAGGCCTTCTTCAAGAGAGCATTTGACAGATTCTACAGCAGCAGAATCCTCCACGTATTTGCTTTCTGTTGTTTCGACGAAATTATGCCACTTGTCCTCAGCTGCACCACTTAAACTATGCATGTCTGATATTTCTTTGATAAGCTTTTCGCTTCTGCTGGAGGCGCTGTCTAGCACGTCGTCTGCTGCTGCTTGAATCTGAAAACACACAGTCTTGTCTGAAAATTTACAACTTAATATTTGGAGATATTGCAATACTTGCCATTTTTTTCTTTCGAGATCTTGAATTTGCCAAAAGTTCTGCCATTTGCTCCAACAGAAGCTTTTCCTCAGCCACTGAAAACTCCTAAAGAAAGCAACCAAACAAATCAGTGTTTGTTGCTGGAAAAGGCCAAACCCTCAATTGCATTACAAATTATTCCACAAATTCACAAACTATCTAAATTTTCAATTACACGAAAAATTGTGTGGATATTATTGTCCACTTATATCACAGATTGTTTTCACCAGCAAGAGTTTCAATCTTAGGTCCTAGTTCTGACAATGCATAGTCAGTTTTCTGTTGCCGGAGAAAAACAATCCGCCATATAACTGAACAAAATCCACATAGTTTGTCTTCTAATAGAAAATTCAAATAGTTTGTCATGTAATTGAAAATTTTGAGATAATTTATCATGCAATCGAGGTTTAGGCTGCAGGAAAGTATAAACCTCTTTTAGTAAGTTAAACTACCTCAAACTTAGTTGTGAAGGAGTGCAGCTTTTGGTTGATGATAGAATGAGAATCTTCCTCAATGAGTGTCAATTTGGAAATATAAATCCTCAGAGTCTTGAAAAAATTAACAAGACTATTGGAAATCGACTTCGATGTCTGATAGCTTCGTGCGTGATTCTGACAACAAAAATCGAATTACAGCATGATCAAGAGCACTTTCGTAGAGAAAATTAAGTGTTCATACCTCCTCCTGCTGCTTTATGAATGCTTCTGTTTTTAGTCCAAGGCTATGAATGTTTCTTTTTAGACCATCATTTATGGAATCAGCATCTGCCACATTTTTCATGACAATCTGCAGAGGATTACTGGTTAGCTAAAGTAGCGTAGAAACGCTTGTATATCTGTACAATAGCAACAATACTCGCATCTGAAATGCATGAAGAATGAGATGATAATTCAGAGCTCAATCGGTTGAGAGCCGATTGAGAATTTTGATACAGTTCTTCAGCTGAACCGTCCAGATTCTTGACACCCGATGCATACGCCTCTTTCAAACGTTCGATCTGCTTTAGCAGCTCATCGATTGCCTATATCACATCACATAAAAAAATCATGCAACATTCAAATTGAGAAATAAGAGTTTCGACGTTACCTTAGTTTTTGAAGTTAGGAACGATTGTGTGTTGTCTTGGATGGCCGTCCAGTTCTGTTCTTGGAATGTTGCCGACTCTGAGATGGCATATTCGGAATCTTGAAGCTGTTGAACTAATTGAGAGTAAAAACTCTGAATATGTGTTCTGTTTATATCTTCTAAGTTGCTCTTGTGTTCTGTTTAAAAAAAAAACACTAAACTGATTACTCATTTGTAAAAAAGCTCGATGCATAAAGCAGTTCTAGCAAGAAACACGAACCGATTTTGGCAAACAATTTAGATACATCCGATGCAACGCCCTCAAGGTCTGATCGAAGCTCAAGTGTTCTCTTTCCCAGTTCTTGTCCTGTACATTGTTGTTATGTATTCATTTCGATATGATGTGAAATGAGGCAAAGAAATGAAGCAACCACCCTATTACCAGAAGAAATGAGATTGAAAATCAAGGACTCCTTATGTCTACACATGTCTTTTGCTTGTTGATATTGATCTTCAAGGTTAACTAAAGATTGTCGAGTCGTTGCCAGTTCTCTCTGGATTCAGAACATAACATACACCAATTTATTTGTTTTTGGGCTACAGACAGAGTGAGAAAAAATTAGAATTTTGATCACATATTATTTTACCTCAGAGCTTTCTAGCTTATCTTCCAAATCTACTCTTAGTTGTTGCTGATAAATGTATAGTTCTTGCAGCTCCATTAGTTGCTGCAAAGACAAGCTCTCCATGAGAAGTCAAAATGCAAAATATCGAGTAATACAAGGCCTATATATATTACGCGCACACATTTATACCTTCCTCATTGCATCAACACTATTCTCTGCATAACTACCATTCCTTTGCCTTGTAACACGAAGTTCTGGAAGATGAGTTAGGTCTTATTTCAATTTTCACACGCAAATAAGATTTAATGAGAAATATGGCTGAGGCTGTAATCAAACCTTGTTTGAGGGTATCTATTTGAGTGTAGAGATCTTTGATCAACGTAGATTTCATCACTTTTTGGTTCACCTAAAAATCAAATAAAACTATTACATAAAATGATAATTATGCAAGAAACATGATGAGTGAAAACAAGAATTCATTAACCTCGGGTCTGTTCTTGATACTCTTAGCCCGAAACGCATAATCAAGAGTGCTGAGTGTCTCATCTTGACAGAGAATTGACGGTGAAACCGTCGCTATTACGCATGTTTTCGTCTTTCCTCCCATTGAATCCCTCAACAGTCTCGTCAACTTGCTATCCCTGAATATTCAACTTACACTAATGAATACTGTTTTTATGAACTACAATCGACAGCACTGTTTAAACCGACATGCCTGTAGGGAACGTGAGTTGAATTATCAGCCAACGCGTAGATAACGCGTCCCAACGTGAGCAAGCTCTTGTTGATCTCACCGGCTTCCCTCGCTCTCACCTGCATTCCATAACTCAGATCCTCAAAAATAAAATCTTAAGAAAGTCAATAAATTTGATTTCAGACCTCTCGTGCACCAGACCGAAGTATGTTCTCGGACCCTGCAAG
>AYJT01049251.1:0-10436 GCA_001278415.1 Ocimum tenuiflorum
TGATGAACTCGGATCCATCAGATGTGTTGGTCTCCTTAATCTGGATGGTGATGGTGAAGATCGAGTGGGACCGGTTGCTCTTCTTGTTGAGAAGAGTCTCGGCGGTGTGCTTTCTCGACGACCCTTTTTCCAAAATTAGAGAAATTTCATCCACACTGCACACAATCACTTCCTCCAACCCTCTCACAAACACAGCACCTTTTCCATCCTCCATTAGAACTAATGGCCTCTTGGACTCCTCGTCGGAGGCCAAAAGGTCTGTGATTTCTTCGTTGTAGAGCTCAATATATGTCGCCTTGATGATGTAATCGGCCTTTTCGCTCTCCAACTCATCGAAAATCTGCTGCACGGCCCGTGGAATGACGCCGGCATCTTTAGGGAACTCACTATTCTACAACATGAAAAGTTTGTGAAACAAACATGAATGCGACCTATTGGAATTTGATTTTGGAAGTAGATGAAAAGCACGAAACCTTCTGTTTTCGGCCTTCACCTTCCATGGTGTAGGTTTTGCCTGTTCCAGTCTGGCCGTAGGCGAAGATGGTGCAGCTGTAGCCTTCTAGAACTTCATTGATAATCGGAGCCACGATACCGTCGTACACTTGTTTCTGCTCTGAAGTTGGACCAAACACCTAAAGAAAGCACAAAAATGATTCAAGAAAACTGCCTGCATTGTTATATTATGGCATCATTAAAGAAAAACAAAACCTTATCAAACACAAAAACTCTGTCTGTTTGCTTGTTGGCTGTGTTCTGAGTGGCGATCACTTGCTGTTTGGCTCCATCGCATGAAATTATTAAGGATGTTCTTGATTTAGCCTCATCTTCAGACAATGGCCTAATGTCAACACAAACATACATCCAAGAGAAACACCATTTTCATGTGGAGAAACTCAACCAGATACAATATCGTACGAATCGGGCTAGGTGCTAATTAGTTCAACGAATTTTTAATAGTACATAATGTTAATACTACATAATTTAGGATTATATGAAAATAAAAAGAATATCCAGGAACCATTTGAATCAATGGCATCGCTTAAGAACGTGAACGTGGATTTATAAATATAAATTTACATCATGCTTGTATTTAAATCTACATTACTTGATCTCAGTTGCATATATTAACAAAATATTTATGCAAATTCATAGTTATAGCATAGATTCTGAAAGTTGAAAATACAATAAGTAATAAAAGTAACAAGCGTTGTTCCTCCAAAAATGGAAAATAATAACAAAAACATATTAACGGAACGTTAAACTAGGATTGGATTTTGACAACATTGATGGTATCTGAAATGATGAGGGGGGGCGGGGAATGTTAACCTGCATCGCACAGCAACCTGCACGTTGACGGCTTTCTTATTATCATCGTTGGATCGAAAATCTTTGGTGGGACTTTCCGTACTACTCCACAGCGTTCTAGACATGGACGAAGGAGTCCAACTCCGTCTTCTTTGATTCTTTGTTCTTGAATTTTCCATTTTATTTAAGTATAACAAACCTGGGATAAATCAAATCAACAACACAAATGATTATGAAGATGGAGGTGTGTGAAAACTCTTTGGAAAATCCGACGATGAATTCAGGGAATCCAATTAACACGAGCCTAAAAAATGTTGAATATCAAAGCAGTGATATTTCTGAATTTTGGACATAGATTAGGATGTGAGAAGTGAAAAAAAAAAAGAATCAACAAAGTGGTTGGCCGGCTAAGAGAAGAGTACCAGTGGAAAAGCTAAAAAGAGAGACTGACTGTTGGTTTCAGATGTTGAATTTTGTGAGATTATAATTATGACATTATAATCACTGCTTTCCTCTTTCTCGTCAAATATTATATTGAATTTATTTTTCAATTTGGAAGATCAAGAACACAAATTCCGTATGAACCTTTATTTTTTGACGAAAAATTGATTTAAGGTGGCGAAAATGAAGGAAAACAAAATCACATGAGAATCCGATTATGTAAATATATAATTTGAACATTAAATTTTTTATTATGATATACTAGCTTATTTCCGTTATAATTCGCTTCTTAATTTATATGGAGCGTTTACTTTCAGTCGATAACTCATCCGTGCATTAATTGGATGATAATAATAGAACGAAAATAAACTGATGATTTATTTCGTCTGTGTACTGCAATTGGTCAGTGCGTCAAAAAACAAAAATCGATAAAAAAAAAAAAAAAACAAAACAAAATATCATTAAAAACCGATGTACTGGTTGTAAGGCTTTCCTGGTTTAAAATAAAGTTTTCCAAAAAAATTAATAAAGAAAAAGGAAAAGAAAATTCAGATTAATTGAATTTCAATCGCCTCATTATAATCTTGACGAACCAGCCATAAAATTAAAGAAATATATTGCTGAGTAAATGTATATGATTTGGTGGGGGAAATTATTGTAGAAAATAATAGTTCCATTGAGCATTACAAATCAAAATCCATCTGCCACTATTAAATAAGTCTCAAAATCAAAGTTAATATTGAAACATACCATAAGAAATAAAATTTCATAATTTATTAACTTAATAAATATATAATCTATCGATTCTCCAAAATTAAAAACAATGCATTCAATTTTTCTATTCCTTTTTTCTTTCCCTTTTAGAATCAGAAACCGACCGGCGCGACCAATAACCGTTTGTAAAATGAACTAGAAATGCCCAAATTCTTCAATCGGATTAACATTTTTGGCCTTAACTTCATCCATAAAATAATTAAAAAAAAACACACACACACACACACACAACCTTTTTTAATTCGATTAATATTCCACTTAGTAGAAACTGCGACACTTCATATAAAAATGGATTAAAAAACTGAAAAGGCACCCGTCCACAAAGTTATATTGCCTACTATATTTTCACGCGCAAATCAAGTATCGGCTAAGTCCATTAATCTCATAAAGCAAATCAAATCATATGAATAAGAAATGCTCAAATGCCCACCGTGTGACACGTGATGTCCACGGTTGATGAATCAACATAATATTGGTCGTACAGATACTTTAAATTATTCTCAGCACCTCTAATTTATTGACACATTAGCAGTGGGCATGCCCACGGTGGACATTTGAGCACTTCTGTATTAAACATTGTGAAAGTTCTAATGAACACATAGTAGTGAAATTATTCAGCAAAAGACATATAATCTGGAAATGTTTCAAGATTTATTCTCTCTTCATGAAGGGCATATTTATGACAGCAAAAGGCACACAAATACTTATAAAAAGGAAGCACATTGCTTTCTTCAACAGGATAGCCTACAAGTTTCATGAATGGAACCAGCTTAGCAGCGTCGACCACTTATATAAAACTACAAAACTGAAACAATTGCCAAGAAAATATAATGGAAACTGCGGCAGAACTAAAATGAAAATCATCTAATGGAGAACTTGCACCGTGATTTGATTATTAAGACAAAAGCCTCTGTTCTTGGTTATATAAGCATGCGTGGCTAGAGCTTGGGAAGAGAATCGAACAAGTGCCATTCTTATGGGCCCTTCATTTGTAGGTCTGCATCATTAACCATACAACAAAATGCTCGGTGAAGTGAATTACACAAAATAGGAGAACTATTTCTGACTCTTTCTCATGCAAACAGTCGAAAGGAATAGAATCTAACCTCACAGAAATCTGAATTGAAGATGGATTACAACCACTAAGAAAACGCTCGATATCATCAAGTACTGCATTGCGGGGGATCCCAAGTAGTACAACCTGAAATTGGATAAAAGCTCACCAAATACTCAACGGTTCGGAGGTATGAAAAGCAGAGTCATTTATTGAATTTAATTTTTGCGGCTGCAAGAACCAAGTATGAACAATATCTCTGAGGTACTCACAGCTTTTCCGTCATGAACTTGAGAAACATCCCAGTCAGCTTTATCTGCCTGCAATCACGTAAAAACAAATAAAAGATCAGAAGAAAAATTAAAGAACTGGATAAAAACACAGTAAAATGTAATGAAGTACCCTTCGCATATTATACAAGCGGCCCTTCCTACCAATTGACCTCACAGCAGCATCGTAAGATGATGCAGATGGAAATTCAACAAGCCTATAAAAAAGTAACCAATGAAGCACTAAGAATATAGAATTTACTAACAAATCAATTTGACCACATGGTGAAATGCTATATCAGCAATCGCACCTTGAAAGTTTTCTTATTAATCGTGAAATTTTGTGGGTGCGCGCATGAGGATATGATTGTATCGAGAAGTCATGAAATACTATTCAGGAGATCATGAAAAAGACTTAATGGACTGTCCATCCAAAAAGTTGATTTCATCATTTAATTGATAAAACTAACATCAATAGATTTCACCATCTACAGTCGAAAGAGCCAAAAGAGCATAAACGTTGAGCAAGTCAAAAGGTTTTTCAGGATTTCCAATTGTGTCATGAATGAATTATGAGGAGAGCCTTACATTGCCAGAGGAATAAAAGATCGATTGTATTCAACTCTGAGCTTCTCCGGGCTCAAATTACTCTCATCCAGCAAATTGATTACATCAGTCTTTTTCGTATGCTTTGAAATATCACCAAGTCTCCCATAAACAACACCTGGAAATGAAAGGAGAGTAAGAGACCAACAGCAGATAATCAAACATATATCGAAGATCAGAAATCGGTCTAAAGATAAAATAAGAGGCATGTGAAATTGAGCAACAAACACATTCACCTATTAATCAAAGCATCAGCTAACTGCTTACGTGTTTATGATATAAAACAAAAATAATCAAACCCTAAACCCATCATCTTTCTCCGCGAGCAGTTTAAAGAATTAACGATGATGTAAAGAACACAAAAGAGAAGTAATAATAAAATCAATTTTAAATCAGCGTGCTTACCCACAAACCCCCAAAAAAACCCTAAACCCTGCGTCCTAGAAAATTGAAAAGCAAATATAAAAGAAAATCACAAAACACTGGCATCAAATGAATAATATGAAGGGGAAAGAGAATGAGAACCGGTGGATGGGGTTTGAAGAAACTGCTCTGACGCTTCGGTGGAGAAGAGCTTCGGCGTGATGGCGGCAGCGGAAGACGGGTGTCGAGCGCCAATTAGGCGGCTCCAATTCATAGAAGCTCGGGAAAGTTGGTTCATCGCCGTCGCCGATTTAGGGATCGTAGAGCAGCCTGAAGTGAGAGCTGGGGTTTTGCAAGATTCTAGTTCTGGAAGTGCAGCTTTCCATTCTATTTCGTAATTATGTTGGTGACAAGGACTATTTGGGCTTCCTCTGAAAAATTCTATTCGGCCTTCCCTAATAAAAAGGACTACTTGGGCTTGAGGATGATGG
This sequence comes from Ocimum tenuiflorum, assembly GCA_001278415.1. Classification (NCBI taxonomy): domain Eukaryota; kingdom Viridiplantae; phylum Streptophyta; class Magnoliopsida; order Lamiales; family Lamiaceae; genus Ocimum; species Ocimum tenuiflorum. The sequence goes on from AYJT01049251.1 coordinate 5,304, forward strand.
GTGAAGAGAGTACTCGATTTTTGAGTTAGGTATTCATACCATCTCCAAAACTCAGAGATGGGTGAAGAGAGTACTCGATTTTTGAGTTAGGTATTCATACCATCTCCAAAACTCAGAGGTGTAAATGGTTAAAGCAGTCTTACCCATGTTTAAGAGGTCATGGGTTTGAATTCCCCCGAAAAAATTTATTTAAGTGTGATTTAATAATATTACAATTTAGTTCAAAAATTAAAATTGGACAAATGTGCATGTGACTCGCACGCACCACTACAAGCTGCCAAACCGATTGCTAAATTCCTAGGTTTCTGGAATAGATAAATATCCTAGGACCGGATTGCTCTAAATACCATGTTTTCGAATAGTTTTTAGGAAATTTTACTCTAATATTAGGAAACAAATGAAGCAAGCTAATAAAACCTATGCAATCTATATAAATTCTAAAATAGTCTAATCCTTGTGGGGCATTAACCGTAATTGAATTTACGAATTAATATATAGTATGAAATCATATTGGTATATAAAAAAAGTTGCAGCTGCAAACTAATTAAGAAGGCTGTAACGGTGATATATTGGTGAAACGTACAATCCAAGTTGGTTTGCTAGCTAGTGAGATTTGCTACATTTCTACACACTTGATTTCTATAATACAACTTGGAAAATATATAACGTAACCTGCATGAATTATTGTGGCAACTGTCGTTATTAGTTAGTTGAACCACTAGACATTGTAGCATGCATGAATAAAACAAAGGCTACTCAAAACATATATGATAACTCCATCCAAAAATATATCATTTAAGTACAAAATGTTACTGTTACATGTTAGAATTCAACAAAATACCACGTCTTTCAACATGTGTGATTCTTTGAAAAAATTGTTTCGTTGCATCAATGAATTATACGCATATTCGAGTTCAAAGCTTTTGGAACTTAAAAGAGTAAATTGTATTTTTCGATCCCATACGATAGGGTCCCGTTTCATTTTAGTCTCAAAAATTTACTTTTTTAGTCCCATACTTGCATTTTAGTCCCATCAACAAATTTTTCGTCATCTTTTTTTTTTTTTGCAAGTTTAGTTTAAAAATTATTTTGATATCTTTAATTCCAATTTATTTGTATCATTAAGAACAATATATGTTAAATATAAGATGTTAGGAAATTAGCGAAATATTACGAAAGCAAATAACACTCATACAACGAACAACAATGGCAAAGTAACAGACACGAGAGTTGTTGACCCAGTTCATCACGGATGGCTACGTCTGAAGGCACTACCAAGTCAGGATATATCACTATATGAGAGAATTTAAGAGATGGATACACTCAATGGCCAACCACACAGGTATTTTCGTGCACACTCTATTTATAGGCCTAGGGTTACACCACAAATCCTAAACCCTAACTTGTGTATCAAGACCACATCCATTAGATACCATAAAATATCTAAAACACATGCACAATCTCCGACCCGCAACCAACTGTGCGAGGCGCCCCTGGGCTCACCCACGCCTCGCCTCTCACAAGAGGGTGGCCGAAGCGCGGCCATGTGAGGCACCCGCACCTCGCCTCTCAGTTGTGCTCCTCCGGGGCATGGCCTTTTCTTCCTCGCGCCGAATGGCCTTCATTTTCCTTCTTTGTTTCACATGCATTTGGCTCTTCCTTTCACTCGTCTTCTTCGTGTTTCTCGTCCCTTGATGCACTCGAAACGTCTCCATATCTCAACAATCTCCCACCTGGAGACGGTTCGCAAGCATCATTATTTTCTCCCACTAAATTTGATTCTTCTTACGTCATGGTGGTGCCAACACCTCGTTCTCATTCTTCGAGGCAAGTTGAAGTTTCGTATCGCTCTAACTTTCCAACATCCTCCACCTTTGCGTCCATCGCACCTCGCTGTTGCTCCCACCGCAACATCTAGGCTTCTCCTCACAATTGAAGTACACGGGATCCACTGCCTCTCGGTACGAGACTCCTTTGTCAACTTACCACCAACTCCCACCTTTCCTCTATGAAGTTTTGTGTTTCTCCCAATGCCATTTGCAAGTGACCACCGGTCCACTTTCGAAAATTGCACACTTAGGTCCACCATTTGTAGATTTCACAAGATGAGATAGTGAATTATTCATTGGACCCATTTGCTCCTTCTTCGGCTTATGTGGTGGAGTAGTCGGCAATTGCTCAACGCACTCCTCATCTTGAGGGCTACTCACACCCCAGTTGGTGATGCTCAACTCCTCATAATCGGTCCTCAGTGACCTCCATTTGTCCTCCTACATGCACAATACCCATTCATCTTTCCTTTGGATGATTGAATCCTCCTCATATAGAACCCATTATCGATCTCATCCTCGTCGGTGAACGTGCATCCCATAGACAAATCTAACATCATACTCACTGCAGAATCAACAAAATCATTAGTGCAATCCGAAAATGATAGATTTACCACCTTACTATTCTTGGCCTCCTCCAAAATGCCGAACTCCAAGGTCGTAGTGGTACTAACTGTATTTGTCCCCTTTTCTTCTGATATTTTGCACACCTCCAAAAAGCTCGCCCTTTTCTACTTTTCGACTCCATGGTCCTCGGAACTTACCACGTACAAGGTTCCATCCTGTTTTCCACTAGCCATCACCATAGCACCTTTGGTGATTTTCTAGCTACTTCGGTTGAACGTTGTTGTGTAGCACTCATCACCCAATATACCAACGGAAAGTAGATTTAGTCTCAAGCTAGGAACATGCTTAACTCCACGCAGCTTTATGGTCGATCCATTTAATGTAGCAATTCGAGCGTCTCCTCTTCCCACGACCTTCAGAGGTACGTTGTCCGCCAAGTACACCTCTCCGAAGTCTCCAGAAGTATAGTTCTACAACATTTTACCATTGCTCCAAAAGTGGAATGACGTTCCAAAATCCACAACCCAAGAACTAACAAGCAAAGCGTCAGAAACTTCATTTGTAGTAATGTTTACTGACCTTTCATCTATTTATTTTGCTTGATCATCCCTCTGTCTTGTGCAATCTCTCCTCAAGTGGCCAAATTCCTCGCAAACCAACACTGAATTTGTCTGTCATTCCTCCCTCGACTTTTACCCCTCGAAGCTGATCTGCCATTTGCTTTTGATCGATCCCATGCTTTCCCTTTGTTTCTGTTTTCAATGCCGATCCTGAGGTAAATCCCTGCTTCCCTACGACAAACCTCTTCACCGACAATCAGGGCTTTCACATTGTCATACTTCATTTTGTTGTTGCCCGCAAAAACACCAAGTGTCGTCACCGTTTCGTACCAACTATCAGGCAAAGAAGACAACAGAATTAGGTTACGCATATCATCGTCATATTTTATCCCTACCAAATTAAAACTGTGTCGTGATGTGGTTGAATTCGCTGATGTGGTCATCAACAGGAATCGGATCTGACATTCTTAGGTTGAACAAACGCTTCAGCAGGTAGATCTTGTTTATGGCAGATGGCTTCTCATACATCTCTGTCAGCATATCCAATATTTTCCTGGTATGATACGCGACATTATTTGACAAGGTTAGACGAACTACGCTCATGGCCCTCCTATCCAAGCGTTTCCAATCGCTTTCTTTCATGTCGTCTGGTTTCTCTCCCGAATCGTGGTCCACGTGTTGGTCGTACAAATAATCTTCAATCTGCATCTTCCAAAAACCAAAATCAGTACCACAAAATTATCGACCGTGATCTTATCTTCCGCCATCGAATATGAATTCGTTCGAATCACCTGTCGAACCTGATGCTCTTGATACCAGTTGTTAGGAAATTAGCGCAATATTTTCGGAAGCAAATAACACCCACACAACGAACAACGATGACAAAGTAACGAACACGAGAGTTGTTGACCCAGTTCACCACGGATAGCTACGCCTGAGGGCACTACCAAGTCAGGATATATTACTATATGAGAGAATTTATGAGAGGGATACAATCAATGGTCAACCACACATATATTTTCGTGCACCCTCTATTTATAAGTCTAGGGTTACACCATAAATCCTAAACCCTAACTTGTGTATCAAGAAAATACCATATACATCTATTAGATACCATACGATATCTAAAACATGTGCACAATCTCCGACCCGCAACCAACCATACAAGGCACCCGCACTTGGGCTCACCTACCCCTTGCCCCTCACAAGAGGGTGGCCGAGGCTCGGCCATGTAAGGCACCCGCGCCTCGCCTTTCGGTTGTTCTCCTACGGGGCGCGGCCTTTTCTTCCTCGCGCCAAATGGTCTTCGTTCTCCTTCTCTGTTGTTACATGTGTTCGGCTCTTCCTTTCACTTGTTTTCTTCGTGTTTCTCGTCCCTCGATGCACTCGAAATGTCTCCATATCTCAGCATAAGATAAATTGAACAAATAAGCATGTGATTCACCTAGTAATTCATTGATTTTTGGACGCAAAATGCAATTTTTAGATTCTAAGACTAAAATAAATCTTTGGGACCAAAATAAAATGAGACAAGATCCTACTAAATCAAAAATGCAATTCACCCCAACTTAAAAATGTTGGAACGGCCACTCACGTAGAAACTCCGTCTGATCATGTGATACTACACGCTAATTCTACTTTACTTAATTATATTATTATAGATTTGTCCATAAATTGGTTGTAAGTTTTGACAGAGTCAAACGTTAGTGGAATCTTTGATTTAGGATAATGATTATGCCCAATCCCTACTTATATTTCCGTTTTCAGTCTTCACCAACTCCAAATCATTAACCTCGTTAACATCAACAGTGCTATTTGTTTTACAGGCCAATATATCATAAATCACTGTGCAATTATAAAATTACTATCATAATAAATCGCTAGTTGCCCCACCAAAAATACAACTTTGTTGAATTCAAAATAAAATACAACCACATCTTATCTTAGGAGCGAAAATACAATTTATTTGATTTTAAAATTACACGGGAGAACGCAACAGAACATATCTCCTATGCGGATATACTCCTATACCAAACAAACAAACATTTATTATAACAAATTAACAAAAAATACCAAACAACAAAAACGAAAAAGGATAAATAAAAAAAAGTACAGAAAAGGGAATGTAAAAAGAGAAGACGAGACCATAAGCTAGACACCACGATCGATAACACCCA
>AYJT01049304.1:0-12869 GCA_001278415.1 Ocimum tenuiflorum
ATATTTAGTGTAATTGTCGGAAGAAGAAAACACTATTTCTTTTTGTTTTAAGATAGGTTTTAAGGTATTGTTGGAGATCGTCTAATGCATTTTAGGCATACCTAAACGAGAATAACCTTTTTCTTTTGTACAATTTTGTGCATTTACATGAAGCGGCAGAAGCATTCCTTCACTGCACTTATTTAACTACCTTCTTTTTTTTTCTCTATGAAGACATTAAATTTCCCATAAAAATCGAAAAGCAATTGAATAAATTATCCAAGCCGTCACAAAGCATATCGGCACTATATCTTTTACTATTTTTAGCCCATTCGTCCAATTCCTATCTTTAATGCTGAAAGGAACCCATAAAATCTCAAAGATAATGGCAGAAAAATATACTGTAATACATTTTGAAGCAACATGTTACAATATGACAGCACCACATTCTAGTTTTCCCTTATTTCCATGAAGATTGTATCACAATCTTTTCATGTTTCTTGATGCAAAGACTATGCAACAAACACATAAAACTTGAACTGCTGAAAATCTCTTCTTTACAGATCTTGTGATGGCAATGGAGTATTTACTCGTCGTCACTGCAGCTTCAAATTCCTCATAAGCCTGTTCAAAAGTTCATCAGCTATGCGGCTTAATTATTAAAAAAGATTATTAATTGAATCCCATTATCTTTTTTAATCTTCTTGAAAGACGCCCATGTAGGTTCATTGGTTCCAGTCACTTCGTCACAATGTGAACTAAATTTTATTAATATATTAGCAAAAGCTTAGGCTTTGGATCAAACAAGGAAAGTATAGAACTCAATTTAAAAAATGATGCATCATGTGATATATCAAACTTGACCAAAAAAAGAAATGATGCTTTCTATAATGAGGTGGCTGAGACCATGTGCTATGATATAAATTATAGAACTAGTAAGATTAGATTTCATGTGATGCCCTTTTGCCTATGCTTTTTTATTAGAAACAAATGTTGTTCAGCTTCATTTTGGAAAATTGATTTAACAAAGAATGCAAAAAATGGTGTTACCTCTGTTCATTGGCATAGCCTCTGTTATGGGCTCTGTAATTTGGAATGGGAACTTGATCAGTCTCAATCTGCATAATGTCTTTCACAAGAACTTCATAATGCCTCCGTACTTCTTCTGCTGATTTCCCTCCAACCGCCCTCGCTATGTTGTGCCATCGATCTGGTGTATCTTTATCATACCTAGCTAAAGCCTCTTCAAACTGCTTGTTCTGCTTCGACGTCCATGAAGAGACGAAGCAGGTACGAGCAGAAGTCATGGAGCTCGAGGCCATCACTTAACCAAGACTCAGTGATAGATATGGGAGGATGTAAGAGGAGTGTGTTGTGTTATGAGATTTTTTTTTGGAACAAGTGTTTATATACTGAAGTAAAGGTGATGGACATGAGCTAGTTGACAGAATAAACAAATAAATAAATGTATATAGATATCTATCTTTAGAGCATGTAAGAGATGTTATTCTCTTGGTTAAGGGACAGTAGGGGAATAAATACATTGGAAAAGTGAGGATGAAAATCCTTTTCTTGTCCTTTTTATAATATCATAATCTTGTTTCAAGTGGATGGCGTTGTTGCTTGGCTGGATGGGATTAGATCCGCCTAATCGCGATGGCCTGTGGTGTGGTAGTACTAGTTAAGATAGATAACAGAACATGAAATGCACTAGATATTCTGCCTTTCTTTTTATGGAAATGCTGCTCTTCTTCTCTTGCCTTGTGTATTATTCACCCTTTCTTCTTCCCTACTTGCATTACAACTTGAAAATACTGCAAGAATTCTTATCTTCTCATATCTGATGTGGAATCTGTCAGCATTACTGGTTTTCTTTACTTCTTGAATCTCTCTGTCTCAGTTTTTTATTGTTAACTACCCAAAGGGTTTATTTATCTTTTGTTTGCAATGTCCTCAAACTTTGTTTTAGTCCTTCTACTAAAACCTTTTTGTGTGTATTCTCAAAAAAAAAAGGAAAAATAAAAAACCTTCTGTGTGAATTGTTTAATATCACCAAGTTGGAGTTCTTGTAAAGTTGAGAGATAAGTTGTAATTTATAACTTCATTTCAAGTGCTAGAAGAACGTGGGCTCGAATCCATTAGTACATTTTTAGTGTCACACATCGAATTTTTATTTTGTTTTAGTTAATATTCTTTTTTAAATTATTTTTGTATGCTTTAGTTATTTTTACGGACTTCTGATGAGTTTGCTAGATCCAATTAGGATATGTATTTAGAATATTATGGGAAAATAATTAATTTTTATAGTTATAATTCTGATGAGTTTGTTAGATCAAATTAGAATATGTATTTAGAATATTATTGAAAAATAATTAATTTTTATAGTAATAATTGGAAACAATTGAAAAAATTATTAACTAAAATATAATGAATTTCCGATGTGTGAGACAAATGTGTAACAGTAGATTCGCATCCCGAAGAATATGTTGTAACTTTGGCAAACTTGTATTTTTGGGTAAATAGTATGGTAGGATGATCTAATTTCTCATTCCATAAATGTTCAAAATGCCGAAACATGATAAAGATTAAAGACCCAAGTTTGATTTATTTGGTCCCCTTCCCTCAAACCATATTTCACCATCTTTTCCATCTTTCATCTCATGGGTGCCTACCACCTAAATTTTTTTTACCCGTAAGTTAGTTTCAAGTTAAATGGTCTAATGCATTGTATACCTTAAGATTCACGATCTTGACCGTCTGACACTTATTTTTTTTTTGTATTTTAAGGATATTTTGTACTTTATTTAAGTAGGAGAAGGGTTTTTATTATCAATAAAGAAGATCCAAGATTGTTGGTTGGACTCAATAATCAATCACAATACCAATTAAATTACACATACCCTCCTGAGACTTGACCTCAACACTATCACAATTAACATACTTACTTCCTTTTTATAAATTTTGTAGCATGTCCTTGAATCAATTAACATCTTATAACGTCACTTCAAGAATTTTGTAAAAATAAATTAAACAAGATTGAAGTTTTAGCTTTAAAAGGTCAAGTGATTGATTTGCCAATTGATTCCACTTGTTTGGAATAAGTGAGTAGATATTATATCTCACTATGCAATTTTCATATTGTTTTTTTCTTTTTAGTGGAATAGATACCAAAAAATCTTCCTCATCAGCATTGTCTTTCAAAGCGAAGGGAACATGTTACCATGACCAAAATTGATTCCCACTTCTTTCCCTTTCAAATTTGACCCTACAATTTCTTATCTTAGGAATCTAATTCATTTATTAGTTATTTTATATAAAAACCAGATCATGACAAAATAATTCTTAATACGTGCTTCTTTTTTCACTGGTTCTTCAACTTCCTTTAGTTCCACATTTGGCAGGAGTATGAATGACTTGGCACCAGTTTGGCTCAACTGTTGGGACATCAAGTGAATAAATCGATGTATGAAATAAACACAGTAAATAGTAATAATAGAGACATTGCTACATATAGAATTATATTTGATTCAAAAATTTATATGCATGAAAAATAAAAGAGCTCAAGTTAAATTTAAAACAATATAGTCAGGACCATAAATAATATTGATAACATTAACTATTTTGTCGTAAAATAAACATGAACAATTGATGAAAAGGTTAGAGTGGGTAATAGAAGAGTATCATATCTGTGGTGAGTCATGAAAATCTACTTGGGCTAATTTGATGAATCCCAGTAGCTAGTTTGACTTGCTAAATTCCCAAGTCACTGTCTTTTATTCTTATGTATGGATATCAAATTTCCAGAAAGGAAAACAAGTAGCTGAGATTATTCAGATACTTCCCAAATTTGTGATAATTTTGATGAGCTCAAATCAGTCCAGGCCTAAATATAAAGAAAAACTAAAACTAAGCGATTATTCCATAAACATGTGATTAGGTAATGGAATCCTATACCTGTATGGTATTGGTCCAATCATAAGGAAAAGAACCAAAAAAATGTGACAGAATATTTGAATCATCGGCATGAATTTTAAAAAGGGAAAAGGAAATTGATGATCCCTTGGAGATAGAGAATTGTTCCAAAAGATAAGGAGATAGACCTATGCACAAACTTTGGTGCAGCAGCAGACATATGCTCGCATTCTAAATTCAATTTTTATCATTATCATCATTCCATTAATTTCAACCCACAACTCTTTGTTGCACGCTACTACTTAATATAGATTACTGATGAAAAGAAGAACTATTTTTTAATCTAATCAAACAACTATAAACTCATCGTTATTCCACATTGTATATCACATATTTATTAAACAATTTAAAACACTATAATTAATAATTAGTTGTTTTTAATTTCACTTCTCAAATAATGCAACCCACTTAATATAATATGTGTGTTCGCATATATAAACTGATTTAGTATATTTTATTTAAATAATTTATATTATAATGAAGTTTCTTAGAATAAATTTATGCCATTTTATATCTTACAAAATTTATGTTTGTCTATTTTATCTCTTCGAATATTTAATTTAAATATTTTTATTTTAATATATCCATATACTTACAACATAATATTTATTCATTATTTTAAAATATCCATTAAGATTATTCGTACACAAAATACATAAAGCCAGGTAATCTATCATATTTTTTAGAAATTCATTTAATTATGATATGCATAATTAATGTATATGTTAGAAATGATAGATGGTACTAAATTAAGCATTTCATAAATTACATGGGTGAAATTAAATGATAAGATGGATAAACAGAGTACATTATTCAAGAAGATAGACAGTTTGCATGATAGAAATTAAGAATTCTAATAATAATCTCCTCGGATAAACTCGTTTAGTCGCTCCATCTCTTGATGCTGCTGCTGCACTACACTTCTCACAACATCCACGATAGAAATCACCCCTACTATCTTCCCATCTATAACTGGGGCATGCCGTATGTGATTCTCTGCAAACAACACCGCTGAATCAATTTCTTCTTTTATTTGGAAATATAATGCATTAGTTACCAGTCATGAGCTGCATTGCATGAAGAATGCTTGTATCTGATGTCACTGTCAACAGCTTGTCCTGTGTAAGTTGAAAAAAGAAGATGATAAGTCGAATTACCAAATGACGATCAAAGATTCACAGCACTAATTAGTTAACCTGATTAGTCATTATCTCCCCAACTTTTGTGTGTTTGGAGGACCTATCTTGCACGATCACCTTTCGCAAGTAGTCTGCTTCAAACAATTTGACTTAGAACGTGGAGTTGATGTTATAATCGTTCCTGATTTGTTAATACCTCGTTCTGTTAGAATTCCTGCAATCTGCTGTTGCTCACCTGGCTTTAACACCACCAAAGATCCTATGTTGTTCTGAGCCATCTGCATTATTTCACTGCATCATTATCTGACCTAATTAAGTTATCTCATGTTGTAATGGAGGAAACTCACTTGCTTTACAGCATCATAAACGGTGTCGTTTGTTCGACACCACAGCCATGATCCAACCTTATCTTCCCCTTTAGTGGTCAGCACATGTGCTACTGTTGTGTTCTGCAATCCCTTCTCTGTTAAAGATTCGGATCTTGCTTCGTTGAGAGAAGATGGAGAGGATTGGATGCATTCTTGATTTGAACACAGCCTTATAAGCTTCAATGTGCTGCCCCTTGCTGAGTAGGCATGTTGAACAAGGCCCTGCATCTTGTCCTAGTAAAAAAAGCTGCATGAAAATAGGCATATGTGAAATGCAGTTGCGTTTTTTTTGTCATATTTGGTAACGAGAAGTAGTACCTTTTCAGAAGGGAAATGGACTTCAACTTCAGAACCAAGGGCTTATTGATGTTTGGATTAGAAATTTCACCTTCCACTAAATCCTAACCAGTTGCTTCTTAGGATTAATTAGAGTGTTCTTTTCTTGATTAAGTTGTACAAATATGGGATTGTTTGTCCATCTTAAGTTTGTTTATTAGAGCACAAGACCTATGGAAACATCAACTGGAATAAAGAATAGGTTCCAAATTTGTTGGGTAAGAAAGGGCAATAATATTTTGGAGAGTTTCACAAGCAAACTTGATTCCCTAGAAAAAAAGTTATAATGTCTAGTTGTTGCATATCAAAACTCTCTTGAAAGTGTTGTTTTCCATCATTTATGGCAGATCGAAAGTCACTAGTCTCTCGATTTTGGTCTTCATCATCCTCACGCCAAACATCCACCGACGACTAAAGCCAGAAAACCACCAAGAAAGGCTGATCAGCCGAGAAAATTGACTTCAGGGGATGTGAAAAAGGTTAAAGATGAGCCCAAAACCTCGTCACCATCACAATTAACTACACGATCACCATCCTCATCCAAGCCCGCAGCTCATTCTCCATCACTGATCTACTTACTTCCTTATCAAAACAATCGACGCAGCCAACTGAAACGGTCAACAAAGCTCCTACTTTAGCTTCGAAAGAAGCAGAGATGAAACCCTGGATGCAATGAGTGAAGAATCTAAAAATGTGAATGGCTATTTCTGATAGACCTGCAAGCGTTACGCATCAAAGCAAATGGAGTCCGGTTCTTCCAAAAGAGCACCGAAGCTACAATGATGAAGCAGCCATTGATGCAGAAGAAAGCTCTGAAGGGACAAAGTCATTAAACGAGAGATCAAATGATGGAAGAATGCACAAGGAATCAATGACTCGGTTGTTTTCAACAGTTGAAGGAAATCCAGAAGTTCACATGATAGTCAATCATCTGCCAAAGGAGATAGTCCAGTCAAAAGATAAAACATATTCCCTCGAAACACAAAAGGCTCAAGTTAAGGAGAAGATGCTTCAAAGGTCTTTTACTGGAAACGAGTTATTCTGATTCAGAAACTCCTAAACATATAGATGCATGAAAATTACATGTTGCTATACTGCAGGTGTCAAATATGTCACATAATAGAGCAGATACGACGTTTGAAAGTAAATTAAACAACACTACACTTACTTGGATGTAAGAAAATATAGTAATTTGCTGCAGTCACTATTAAAAAAATAAATAAAAAAGCCTTCGGGTCAGTTTGTCAGGGTAACCGAGTTTGGGTTTGGATCATGGGAATGGATCCGTCTATACGTGCACACTTGTAATTTGTCGAAGAATTCTTTTGTCTTTGCATAATGACCAAACGAGGAATTGAGGATAGCCGGCAAAGTATATTACAAGTCAAAAGCCGCGTTTTTTATTTTTCTTATTTTAATATGCCACCGTTGTTGAAAATCTATTCTTGCAGTTGTTCTTGTATTTCAGTTTAAAGTAATTAATGTTATTAATGCTGCAAAATATATTCTAGAACTTTCTTTTTTTAGCATTATTGCAATTAAAGTGATTTAATCATAAATATTGAATATTGGTAAATCTAATTTGAAATTAGTTCACATTAACTAACTAGAAAGTCCGTAACAAAAAAATTAAATAGTGATTTTGGACTTTGAACTTACGAGTTAATTCCTGAAAATAAAATGATGTCGAATATATTTGAACAATTTGTGAATACCAAGGTACACATCTCATAGTATAATTCCCTTAGAGAATGCTTATAAGTCATCTTAAAACCATATATCTAAGATAAATATAAGGTCTTCTCCACACTTTTACTTCATGATTTAGTGAGGTCTAGAAAGTACCGAGATCTTTATACTTTTCTTTGACAGCTACTTATAAACCACTAGATTATATGTATAATATTATTCAATTTTAAGGTACAAAAATACTGATTTTTAAGGAGACAAGACCCAAAGCACTCCGCCGATGTCCATTTAATATAATTGTTTTTCACTTGTTGGAAATAAACTCAACGAAATCAATATAAAATAAAACATAGAGATCAGAACTAATAATCCCAATATAATGGAATCATCAATTATAACATTTAAAAATATTAGATAAATCTAGGAAAAAAAAATAAAAAAGTAAAGCAACCAAAATTGACCGGATAACAACATTAAAATAAGCAGTCGATGACTGGAGAAATTGGAATGAACTCAGCAAAGCAAACACTAGCCGGAAATAATAAAATAAAATTACTCAGCAACGTCATCTGCTTTGACTGGAAGAATTTTTTAACATTCAAAATGGGGCAAATGCTACTTGCTTACTCCTATATATTCAACATCACAATCAGCGACTGTAAAGCAGCAACATCTCCGAGAAAACACAAGTTTGATAAAAGAAGAAAAAATGGCAGAGAAGATTTTGATCATCGGTGGAACAGGGTATATCGGTAGATTCGTAGTTGAAGCGAGCGCCAAATCTGGGCACCCTACTTTTGCTCTGTTGAGAGAGAGCACCCTTTCTGATACCACCAAAGCGCAGCTCGTTGAGGGTTTCAAGAATTCTGGTGTCACCATCTTAACTGTATGTATTTATGATTGATGTGCGTGTGTGTGTTTGTGTGAAAAATGTGGTGATTTTTGTTTTGGGCTGAGCACAAGTCCTCACGAATTTGTTTTTAACATCTCCCGAGAAGGAATTCTTCTCTCTCTTTCCGATATTGACTTTGTCACACCCAACAATTATTGGTTTGTGTGTGCAGGGAGATCTGAACGATCACGAGAGCTTGGTGAAGGCTATAAAGCAAGTTGATGTGGTTATATCAACGGTTGGATTCATGCAGATTGCTGATCAATACAAGATTATTGCTGCAATCAGAGAGGCTGGAAATGTCAAGGTATGTTTAAAAGACTCTAGTGCATTTTTGTTCCATATATTTACTTTTATCCCAATTTAAAAAGTTTGTGATTCGATCCCAAAATTAACGATTCACCAATTGAAACAGAGTGATTGCATTTTTTGTTTTATAGGATATGTCCATCTCATTTCGATTTAATTTATTTTTAGTCTAAAATAAAAAATATCTTAATTTCGGTGTCAAAATTGATAAATTAAATGTGAATTGCATACTTATTAACTCGTTTTACTTTCTATTTTACTTTTTTTTGTAATGATATAAAGAATTGAAAAAGTTATAAGATTAAAATAATAAAAATATTTTGATGGCAAATTTTATTGATGGGCCAAAAAGGCAAATATGAAATTATGCAACCCAAAATACAATTTACAAGTTTATTTCAGCTTATATGAAGTTTGTGTGTAGTAAATGATTCACCAAGTTACCAAAATATTTTTTTAGGCTAAAAGTGTAAAAAAAATATTTTGACAAAAAAATTGTGAGGTGAGACGAAAATGAAAATACTTGAACTAATACTAAATTCTATTAAAACCAAAAAAAGAAAAAAACGAAGAAGAAGAAGCAGCTGCGTTGTATGGGAATGAATGCTTAAAAATTAGGGTCTGTAATTGGTTATACATAACAGTTAATTTGATCTGTAAGTGTATATACATGGTGGTGCAGAGATTCTTACCATCGGAATTCGGAAGCGATATCGACCGTTGCCGAGCAGTGGATCCAATAAACGCAAATTTCCAAGTCAAGGTACAACTCCGCAGAGCGATCGAGGCAGAAGGAATTCCGTACACTTACATCGTCTGCAACTTGTTTGCTGGTTATGCGCTCTCCAATTTGCTGCAGATGGGCGCCACCGCTCCTCCTAGAGATAAGGTGGTTATCCCCGGTGACGGAAATGTTAAAGGTATGTATCATTCACAAGATATAAATGTTGCTCTGCTTAGTTTTTATGTTTGGCCTGATTTGCAGCTGTGTTCAACGACGAACGCGACATTGCGGTGTACACCGTTAAAGCTGCAGTTGATCCGACAACATTGAATAAGATCTTATATATCAAGCCTCCTCAAAACGTGTATTCCTTTAATGAGTTGGTTGCTTGCTGGGAGAAGAAGATCGGCAACACTCTCGAGAAGATATATGTACCAGAGGAACAACTCTTGAAGCAGATTCAAGGTAAAATTTTATTCTATTTTAGGATCCCTGCTAATGAAAAATGATTTTCTTCTCAAAATTCTCAATCCATGACCTAGATTGACAATTTGGGAGATGTTTTAGGCCCTGAGTTGAAACTAAATCATATATTGAATGTCCTCATGTGTTATATTATAATTTGTTAATTGTTGTTAATGGTGTGCTTGTGTAGAGTCGCCGATTCCGGTGAACTTGATACTGTCAATCAACCACTCAGTGTTCGTGAAGGGCGACATGACCTATTTTGAGATTGATCCGGCAATTGGAGTGGAGGCTTCAGAGCTCTATCCGGATGTCAAATACACCACCGTTGATGAGTATCTCAACCAGTTTGTGTAGATCTCCAAATCTTGGCTCCGGAGCTTGCTTATCAATGTTCTCCCTTTATTGTTGTTTAATTGTTGAGAGTTTATTCCATGAATAATCTTGCAAATGAAGTTCAGATTTTGTACTCGTACCGTTCCACCACTTTTCTTTAAAAGTTTCTACTACATTTTATTTTGTCCGTTGTCTTCATTAATCATGTTAGTGCTACAACATTATGGTGTGTTAATCGAACTGTTTACAAAATTAATAGAACGCAATTTCGTTGTAAATATTGTCGCAATCATAAACTACATGTAAACTTCTTGAGAAAATGTAGCACCAAACATGATCAATTTTATGCAAATTTTATAATTTTCTAGATTGTTTAACTTTTGTATTTGAGTTTTCTTTTCTTTTTTGATTCTATAAAGATCTTATTATTCGGACATATCCTTTTCATCGTAATACCTTTTTTGTTTTTTTTAAACTCAAGTCACTGACGGTATTAGAGTAAAGTTTGCTATCTGTTGATGACATAGTTGCGATTAAATCGCCCCTTTGACCAGATTCATCCGCCATGCCAAATCTGATTCTTGTTATACTCAAAAACTCTATGCTAAATTTCTTTTTCTTCTAAATTATGTTTTTAAATTGTAACGTCATTGATGCCTTATGGTACAAGAGATACAAGGTCTTGTGGAGGTTCAACCATACCGAGGTTCTTAGATTATTTTCAAGCCAACTATCGAAAATCACTATGAGTATGAGTTTGATAGTGGAGGGAATGACTATGAGTTTGAAAATGAAACCCACTAAGTTAAAAGGGTTTGGTAAATTCCCAAATATTTGGAAATTATTCCCAAATATCCATTCCAAATTACCAACCAAACAACTTATCTTGAGTTTCATTCTATTTCTTCATTCCAAACCCACCAACCAAACGACACCTAAGAAAGATAAAACAAGATTATCGATGTGGGGAGATCAATGTGTATCAATATACAAATGAGTTATTGGATCAACATATCTAATGTATTTTTTATCTAGTTAACCAACCTTTTAGATTTAGATTTGAATTTAAATAAGTATTACTTTTTTAAAAAGATAAATTATTCTTAAGCACACAAAATAATATATGCATTCTAATTCATTCTTCTTTTATAAACAACAAAGTTAATAAAAATGACATTTGTTTGCTTTTGTAGAGACTAATCACATCATGTGCAATGCACGCACTGCTGTTGTTATAAAATTATGAAATTATAAATAATATAGTCTTTAATACCCTTCAATAATTTATTATATTACAACTACTAAAAGCATGAACTATGTTTCATCCAAATTAAAAAATTAAACTTATCGGAATCATTCAATAAAATAATTATTTTTTTTCTCTTGACAAATATTATATAGACTTGTAATTGTATTTGTTTATAATAAAACAAATTATATTTAATGAACTTTTTAATATTTTTAAAGAGAATATTATATAATAAAACTATAGAAGTATCCATTAAATATGCAGAAAGAAAAATACTACTTGTGAAAAGGTAAAAAATTGATACAAAATATTTCATTTTAATATGTCTAAATAATCTACATTGTGAATCTAAATTACATCAAATTAATCTTTTATTGTTTAATCCTAATTGATTTGTAGTTTTTTATTGTTTTTGCTTCCAATATAAGCTTATCAAATATCGAATTGATGTTGTTTCGAATTTCAATATATATATTTTTTTTCCGTCACGACATGTTTAAAATTTTAGTTAATTTTTACATTTTTTTTCTTTGTGATTTTTTATACTTTTTTTACGCCCCATAAGTTCGCAATCCTACAATTAAATTCTATTTTCTTTCTCATTGATTGACTTAGTCATTTTTCTAAATATTTTAAATGTGGAGCATGAGATATAAGTATATGATGACCATGTGTAGTGAAATACAAAGGAATCAATTTTGTTAAATGAAAGTGAAAAGTAAAACGTGTTTATAATTTTTTTTTTAAATATTATTTACTTATCAATTCACATGTAAAGTTGGTATTCTATTAAGAACACCTATCACTCAAAACTATATATTTGGAGAATATCACTTATCCCTGTATATCACTTAATATCTGTAAACACCGCGTGACATATTAAAAAAGGTGAATCACTTGACTATTGATTGAAATTTTCAAAAAATTAGACGTACTAATTAATTAAAATATCCAAGTCAATTGAATATTATAATCATGTGTAAAATCTTAACTAATAATTTCATAAACACATTAAAAGTTTGACCAGATTAACAGATCATAAATAGTAAAAAATATAGTATCTACCTTCACCAAGATTTTCTTTTTACTTTCTACGTTGCTCAAATAACTGTAGGTGTACGTGTACGTGTCATAACTTGTTTGACAAACAAATTGAAATATTATGTAATTATATGTTCATGTAGGAATTTTCGAAGAAGCTAAACTATACTCATCTTAATAATTTTAACTCAAAAAAACGATAGCTTTAATCGCGCGAAAAAAAACATTCTCCTAATATTACTAACTTTAGATTAAAAGATGTAGAACGAATTTGAAGTTAATTATGTATTTATAGAATTTGGAGAGATAACATTACTATATTAGTAATTAATTAATCTATTATTATTATTATTATTATTATTATTATTAT
>AYJT01049305.1:0-19179 GCA_001278415.1 Ocimum tenuiflorum
GAATTATAAAATAAGACGTGTTAATATAATATTTAAATTACATTATTAATAAGTATAACTCTAACAAATGATATTATAATAAATAAAAATAAATTATATTATATTATGTATGGATAATTACATTATTGTCCTTTAAAATAAATATTTGAAGAGGATAAAATAGAAAACAAATAATTTGAAAAAAATATACCCACTTTTATAACAGGTTACCTATAGACTATATGATCGATCCTTGAAAATGGTTGCTATATAATAATGTTTTTTTTAGCAAATATAATAAATTTTTTGAGCAAATATAATAATGTTTTCTTGAAAATGGTTGCTATATAATAATGTTTTTTTTTGAGCAAATATAATAATTTTTTTTTTGAGCAAATATAATAATGTTTTCTTGATTATATATAAGTTCCTTAGGGAATACCTCAATCACCTAAATTCTCCAAAAAATGGCTGCACACTGTTTTTTTAGTAGGAGATATGGGGGTGGGAACTCGAAAATTGATCTCTCACCTACAAAGAAGTAAAGAAACACCAACTCCTCTAAATATGTAAGCTACAACTGTATAGTGTTGATTAGTCTTCTAAAACTAATATGCCATCCTATTTGATATTTACAAACCAAAATATTGTATTTTACGGAGGTAGCTAAGCTCGAATGATATCTATCGTTTGGTGCTTTGAAGATGTCAAACTTTCTTATGTCAATATTCTCCTACCAAATCCAAACAAACAAAAATAAAATCACACAAATGAGAACAAATCATAATACTTTAAAAGGGCATCTCCGAATATCAATTAAAAAAATGGCAGAAACCTAAAAATAAAACGCAAAACTTAGGAAAATTAAACTGAGCAATAAAAGAAAATTTGGACACTATTGACTTGTTGAAATTAAATATAGCCGGACGGCAAAAATTATTATAAACTCAGCAAGATGAAGACTAGACCGCAAATTTTGGGTTTAAATCCATAAACAAATAGTCAGGCTTTACTCGAGAAATTTTAATAATGCAGAGAAGGAACAGAGTAGAGCCAACTTGCTCTATATATGAATTCTCTCAAGCCCCAACTCCCTCATTTATCAACTCAATCAACTGCAGATAAGCAACAAGAAAAATGGCGGACAAGATTTTGATCATCGGTGGATCAGGGTACATTGGGAAATCCGTAGTTGAAGCGAGCGCTAAATCTGGACACCCTACTTTTGCTCTGTTGAGAGAGAGCACTCTCTCTGATGCCACCAAAGCCCCGCTCGTTGAGGGTTTTAAGAACTCCGGTGTCATCATCTTAACTGTAAGCATTTATAATCGATATATAATAATATATATATATATATATATTGTGTGTGTGTGTGTGTGTGTGTGAAAATGGTGATGATTGTTGGTTTGTGTAGGGCGATCTGAACGATCATGAGAGCTTGGTGAAGGCTATAAAGCAAGTGGATGTGGTTATATCGACGGTTGGATTCATGCAGATTGCCGATCAGTATAAGATTATCGCTGCAATCAAAGAGGCTGGAAACGTCAAGGTATGCTCAGATTTAGGGTTTCTCAATCTAATTAACAGTTAATTTAATTTGCGAATGAATTGGTGGTACAGAGATTCTTACCATCGGAATTCGGGAGCGATATCGACCGCTGCCGCGCCGTGGATCCAATAAACGCAAATTTCCAACTCAAGGTACAACTCCGCAGAACAATCGAGGAAGAAGGAATTCCGTACACCTACATCGTCTGCCATTTCTTCGCTGGGTATGCGCTCTCCAATTTGCTGCAAATGGGCGCCACCGCTCCTCCTAGAGATAAGGTGGTCATTCCTGGTGACGGAAATGTCAAAGGTAGTATATATCATTTCAACTTCTTCACAATTGGGTTTAAATTTTACTCTGCTTGGTTTATATGTGATTTGCAGCTGTGTTCAATGACGAACGCGACATTGGGGCATACACCATTAGAGCCGCAGTAGATCCAAGAACATTGAACAAGATCTTCTACATCAAGCCCTCTCACAACGTGTGTTCGTTCAATGAACTGGTTGCTTGCTGGGAGAAGAAGATCGGCAACACCCTTGAGAAGATCTACGTCCCAGAAGAACAACTGTTGAAGCAGATCCAAGGTAAATTTAATTTGTGTTTTATTTTAATTTGTTAATTGGTGTTAATGGTTTGTTACTGTTTGTGCAGAGTCACCGATTCCAGTGAACTTGATACTGTCGATCAACCACTCGGTGTTCGTGAAGGGCGATATGACATATTTTGAGGTCGATCCGGCAATCGGAGTGGAGGCTTCTGAGCTCTATCCCGATGTCAAATACACCACTGTTGATGAGTATCTGAATCAGTTTGTGTAAATCTCCAAATCTTGGCTCCGGTGTTGGCTTATTGATGCTGTCCAATTTCTATTGTTGTTGTGTAACTGATTTAGCAGTTTATCTGCTTCTTGTCTACCTCTTCAATTATCTGGGCTTTCAGAGCTTTCAGAAAAAATGTTGGGTCTTATGGTCCATTTTTTTTTTTCCCAATACTACCTTGTTTATCCGTTGTCTTACACATCTATTCAGCGTGACACAAGGTTGCCTACAAAGTTTTCGGATAAAAACATATTGTTTAAGGTGTCACACATTTTTAAAAATTTGAAATATTGAATCTAAAATCACATAATATTTGTAAAATTAGACTTAAACATACACGATTAAAAAATATTAACTAAAGGTAATAAACACATTAAATTTTTATTATATTTTAATAATATTTTTTTAAAATTAATTTAGCATTCCTTAATTTAGTTTTGCAAAATTTAGGTGATTTTATTATGTTCAAATAAAATATATTATTACTTTAAGAAAATAGTCCATTTTTTATAGGTAATAATTAAAAAAAATTGTTCTGCAGTCAAATTTGGATCCAATAAAATCAAGTAATGTTAATAAAATAAAATTAAGTATACAAATTTAAAATTGAAAGAAAGAACTAAAACATAATAAAAGAAATTTTTAAAAATTATAAAATGTGTAACACGCCCACTCATTTAAAAAAAAAAACTTTTTTTAGAAATTATAAACTGTATCATTGGGATGCTTTTTTCACCAAATTATGTGTAAACTTTTCATGGGTCTTGGTTGAGGTAAGATCTAAATGAATTCAAGTTTTTCTATAGAGATTCGAGATAAAATTTTATCAGTAATTTTATAGTACAAATTATATTATGTTCGACTGTGAGTCATTCACAACACTGTCAAAAACTTGATTCTGTCTCTCCTTATTGTAATTTAATATAATAAATTATTCATTGTTGAAACATAATATTGTAAATATGGATCTTCAGTTTAATCGCTATTACACCTTTTTCCAGCCAAAGAAAGTCACCTCACATGCTCAAAATAGATGTTAATCGCGATTTAAAGAATTACATTTCATTTGATCTAGACAAAATTCTAGAAAGTCCGCACCCCATACTTTTTCCTCACACAACTGTTGATCAGCCTTCTAAAATTAATGGGATCATCCTATATTTGACATAGACAAACCAAAATATTGAATTTTAAGGAGTCAGCTAAGCTCGAATCATATCATCTTGTTCTTTAATAATGGTCGAACTTTCATATTTCAATATTCTTCTACTTCTACCAAATCCATACAAATGAGAAGTAATCATAATACTTTAAAAAGGTGACTCTGATTATCAATTAAAAAAATGAAAGTAGGAAAATTACAGCGGCACGCTATTGAGCAATAAAAAAATCCGTACATTATTGACTTAATGAAATTAAATAAGGCCTGACGGCAACAAAAATTATTATAAACTCCGCAAAACAATGACGGGGGGCAAAATTTTTGGGTCTAAAATCCATAAACAAATAGTCAGGTTTTACTGGGGAGATTTTAATAATGCAGAAAACCAGCAGAGAGTAGACTCAACTGGCTCTATATATGAATGCTCCCAAGCCCCAACTCCTCATTTATCAATCATCATCGATCTTAATCAACTGCAAATTAGCAACAATTTAAGGAAGAAAAATGGCAGAGAAGATTTTGATCATCGGTGGAACAGGGTATATAGGGAAATTCGTAGTTGAAGCGAGCGCCAAATCGGGGCACCCTACTTTTGCTCTGTTGAGAGAGAGCACCCTTTCTGATGCCACCAAAGCGCAGCTTGTTGAGGGCTTTAAGAGCTCTGGTGTCACCATCTTAACTGTATGTATTTATAATCGATGTGTGTGTATGTTTTGTGTGTGAAAAAGTGGTGATTGTTGGTGTGTTTTGTGCAGGGAGATCTGAACGATCACGAGAGCTTGGTGAAGGCTATAAAGCAAGTGGATGTGGTTATATCAACGGTTGGATTCATGCAGATCGCCGATCAGTATAAGATAATCGCTGCAATCAAAGAGGCTGGAAACGTGAAGGTATGCTCACATTCAGGTTATTCCAATTTGTTTGTATCTTATGAACAGTTAATTTGATTTGCAGAGGTTCTTACCATCGGAATTCGGGGGCGATGTCGACCGTTGCCGCGCAGTGGAGCCAATAAATTCAAATTTCCAACTGAAGATACAACTCCGTAGAGCGATCGCGGCAGAAGGAATTCCGTACACCTTCATCGTCTCCAACGCGTTTGATGGGTATTCGCTCTCCAATTTGCATCAAATTGGCGCCACCGCTCCTCCCAGAGATAAGGTGGTTATTCCTGGTGACGGAAATGCAAAGGGTATATATGATTTCAACTTTTTCACAAGATTTGAATGGTGCTCTGCTTGGTTTACATGTGTTGGTCCGATTTGCAGCTGTGTTCAACGAGGAACACGACATTGGGGTATACACCATTAAAGCCGCAGTTGATCCCAGAACATTGAACAAGATACTGTACATCAAGCCTCCTCACAACGTGTATTCGTTCAACGAGCTGGTTGCTTGCTGGGAGAAGAAGATCGGCAAAACCCTTGACAAGATATACGTCTCAGAAGAAGAACTCTTGAAGCAGATCCAAGGTAAATTTTATGTGTGTTTTATTATATTTGATTAATTTGTGTTGGAGCATCTCCAACCATAAACTCATATTATTCATTTTTTTTTTTTACGCAAAACCCATATATTTTTGTATGTTTTATCGTTCATAAACGAAAATATGCGTTCACGAATTTTTGTGATCAAATTATAAAATGACTCTGTCTAACAAATTATGTATTTTGTCCTTTCTTTAGTTTTTAATTTATATATTAGGGTACATCTCCATTTCCATGTATTAGGTTCTTTCTTATACCATCTCCAACCCTTCTAGCTGATTTGCCGGCAAGATGCTCCAACCCTACTCCAATTTCAACGGCAAATTGTGATTTGCAGAGAGTGAGAGAGAGACGCAAATATGGCGTTCTCCTGTTACAGACCACAAAACTTTTATGTTCTTTAAAATGAGTCCTTCCTTCTTTTGGAAATTATGTATACCACTTTAATATATTTGCAACGCAGTCCTTCCATCATCCTTCTTTTTCTTAGAGACCTTCCTTCATCCTTCTCCTGTTTGTAGTCCTCTTGATTTTGTGCATAATATTTATTTTTTTTAATTATTATTTATTTTTTGTAAATATCTAATAATTAAATATTATTAAATCATAATTATTTAATGTAATTTAATTTATTTTGTTTAGTTTCTTTATGTAGTTTATTATTTATTTAGCTTTTTTTTTGCAGAAGATATTTATTTTTGCGTATTTACTTTTTAATGTTATTTAAATTTTTACATTCAATTTTATAAATGAAATTAAAGTAGGGTTCAATTCATAGATTTAATAAATATAGTGGTAGTGATTGAAAAGTATTAAAGCGATGTGACAAAAGGAATATTACTAAAAATATTGTGTTGGGTTTGAATTTGGAGTAATCGGTTGGAAATGAATTACTGTTTGATTTTATATTTACTGCATTTTGGGTTTGATTTTGGAGTGATAGGTAGGAGATGGCCTTAGTGATATGCAATGTAAACTGCAATTAGTTTTTATTTTATAAATATATATCAAAATAATAATTACAAAGAAATATATTAAAAGCCAATATTAGACATAAAATAATACAAACAACATTAAAGTTATATTGAAAATAAAATGATGATATGATATTATATTATCTAATAATATTTTATTTTGTACTGCAAATTTTGATAATTACTATTTTATACTTAATAAAAGCTCGATTAATAATTTTTTGTATTTGTTAATAATTAATTATCTCATAATAATTTATTTATTTGAATTACTATTTAATTTGATATAAACTATGGTTTGAGTTTAGTGTTTTTGGTTGGAGACGGTGTTAATTGTGTGGTTTTCTATACGTATTTGTGCAGAGTCACCGATTCCGGTGAACATAATGCTGGCGATCAACCACTCGGTGTTCGTGAAGGGCGATATGACCTATTTTGAAATCGATCCAGCGATTGGAGTGGAGGCTTCAGAGCTCTATCCGGATGTCAAATACACCACCGTTGATGAGTATCTCAACCAGTTTGTGTAGATCTCTAAATCTTGGCTCAGAGTTTGCCTGATATTGTCCTTCGCTTTTGTGGTTTAACTGTTTTTAGCAGTTTATCTGCTTCTTGTCTATCGCGTCAATAATCTGGGCTTTATAGCTTCCAAAAAAAATAATTTGGGTTTTATTGTCCTTGTTTTTTCAAGTTTTTTATACTTTTTACAGCACTATATCGTTTATCTGCTGTCTTCGACAGTAATTCAGCGTGACAGCAACACTTTCGGATAGAACAAATGCTGGATTTAATAAAATCACGTGATATTCGTAAAACTAAACTAAAACATGTAAAATTAAATTTGGAAAGAAAAAATATTAACTAAAAAAATAATAAAAATAGAAAATAGAAAGATGATTATAATACATTCTACAAGTGGGGCTAATTGAATCTGTTATCGTTTGTCAAGTTACATATACATGAAGTGCATGTTTGAAGCAAGATGTTGTCACCAGAAATTCATGCATCGGACCATTTCCCAGCATACCTCTGTTGAAATGGAGCATTAATCAAGGACCAAAAAGTGCAGAGCTGTTTTGATATAACTGAAGCATTGAAATAGTGATTCACCTTCTTCCCCAAGTTGAATGGGACGTATCTGTATTTGATCATATGAGTTGTCAGGAAAAATAGAAAAAACCAGTAGCAGAACAAAATAGGCCAGAATACTGGGACGTCCAACATAGAGAAGAAAGTCATGACGCAAAAGGCTGCATACCTGAAAAGGAGAACATTTCGCCATTATAAACCAAAGTGAAAGAATGCATCAGCTAATAGATTTTCCAGACCCTGTACTAATCTGTCTTCCCTGAAACTACCACCTTTTTTTGGATCTTTTACCGATGAAACATTAAAAAATGAATCAAAATTTCTTTCTTCATCTTCTCCAGTACAAACACAATACTATCCTGTACTAATCTGTCTTCATTAAAATACAAAACATTAAAATCGAATCAAGTTCTCAACTCCTGTTAAGTTTCCTCATCCATAGAAGAACATCATATTTCTGGTATAATTTTTCAACTTAATGTTCATTAGCCGCACACTTGAATTTATAAACAAGTCAAAATTTCTTTCTTCACCTTCTCCAGTACAAACACACTTCTTAAATGGGGAAAATAGATGCTTCATACCATCTCCGATTTCCATTCCTTTCAATGCATTTGCTCAACAGAAACTGATGAAGCATCATTACACACCCAAAAAATTGCTTTGACCGTCGCAAACATATGTTATAAAATATGCAGCATAATATAAGCAAAGGTATTCACCACACCAGAACAAAAACTCAGCTCAAAGGGTCTGGATTCCTCAGAGTCTTTACTAGGCAAAGGACTGTCTAGCATTTCTATCTCCGGATCAACCTTTGGTGACATAAACCCGATCAACAATGTATATTGCCAGGCCATATGAGATGACGTAAAACCCCTGAACATAATAAACGCGCAAGATGTATACTGCAGCAGCAGCGAGTGTTACAAGCCACCTTCGAGCCGATCTATCCAAATGATACTGAAACATCCTCCAACATTCATTTCTCCACTTTGATAATGGTGTCTCTGGTGGGGCACCTTCAGCCATTATCTCCTCTCTTTTGAAACTGCATTGGAATCCAAAGTAAAGCAACATATAGCACAGAATGGAAAATTTCGCTAGTAAATTCATCAAAAACACATTCACAAAGCAATTCCATTGAAAGTATATTATCACACACAAAAATCTACTTACTTGTACACAAGGTGCCAACTAAAAGAAATAAATGAATAATAGGATCCCCTTCACCGCCGGTGGCAGAATTTGAATTGATTAAGCAAACTTCTCAACTTCAATAATCACATAACTGGGAGTAATCAAGTTACTTCTCAAGAAAGGGATTAATTGTCCCTATAGCTGTAATTACCGGTTATTTTGAAGAAACCAAGCTAACTACAGGCCCTTAACACGAGTTCTTCAAGATGTGAATTAACTCCATTCCTTTTCAAAAAAAAAAATTACCTCGATTCAACAACTCATTCATAAGTGTTGACTTTAACTACTGCTTCAAAATTTGGAGCAGTCGCTAGCATAAATAAATATTCTTAAAGTAGAAAAAACTAAGCATAAATGGAACATGGCAGACGATTATAGTACCTCAATTTTATGAGATAAGATGAGTTGAGTACGAACCAAGGAACCAAATCATACTGCAAACTGTTTATTTACGGTTTTGTTACGTTAAGATTTTTCCGTTCCGTCTGTAAATTAACTTTACCGGGCATAATTATAAAAACTGAGAACTCGAAGGAGCAGATTCATAATTCTCTCTTTCGGGATATGGCCATTCACTTGAGGTATTAAAATACATCTATATATTCTCACTGAATTTAAATTCATGATCTATTTGTTTACATTTCACCTAAGATCATTTGCGTATAGTTCTTGAATATATCCCGGTCTTGAGCCCCAATTTTTAGAGGCCCTCGATCAAATATTTTGTTATTCTTACTTCTTGACTCTATAATTATTTATGGATTCAATTATTATAGTCAATTTCACACATCAACTTTCTTTTCTTAGTTCAAAGAGGAGTTCTCCGGTTAGACAATCTAAATTATTTATGCGGGTTTTGGTCTAAAATTTAAGAGGGATATGGGTTTGGTAGTGATGCCAACGGGCCGGTTCCGGTTCCGAACTGTCGGTTTGGCAGTTCATTTTTTCGGACCCTGAACCAACCCGCTTAATAGATGTCATGGTTCCGGGTTGAACCGTGAACCGGCGATTCCGAACCTTAGGCAGTTTCGATCCGAACCGTCGGGTTTTCCCTTTTTTAAGTAATTTATATTTTATATTATAATTTGAAAAAAATAATTTATATTTTATACTATAACTCTTGGTCCAAATCAGAGTAATAAAACTAGTTGCGGAAGCGTTAGATAAAATATGCATATATAAGCATGAAAGTATGTTTGATTTTATCTCAGCTGACTTGTGGTTTCTTAAAGGTTTGTTATCGAGTAGGGTCAATTAGGGTTTCTTCAATTATAATCCAGCTACTGTTGGTAGCTGGGTTTCAAATCAACACTGGGTGAAATACGTGACTGAAAGTTGTAAATGAAACAGGATACTATAGAGGTTCGGATCTAAAATTCCTACTTCCTCTCTTCCTTATCCAAGAAAGGAATCCACTAATATGTCTTGTACACGGTGTTTACACACGGTTTACAATTAAAATTCTTCTCCAATGAAAAGCTAATACCAATTTCGGTCGCAGGCACTGCAGTTCTCTGAAGCTTTACCCAAATTCACTCCTAGGCTTCTTAGATCTGCGGGATGAAGGTTTATGCTCTCTTCAGGAACTTGGAATGGAGCGACTGATATCCTTTTTTAGACAGAAGTCTGAAGAAGGGTTCTTGGAAACTTTTAGCTAATGGACAACTTCAGGTTCTCTGGTGTCTCGAGTCTAGACTTGGAAAGCTTTAGATGCTTTGAAGAGAGAGTGAGAAGATAGATGTTAGATGACTTAGAGCAGATGAAGATTCAGTAGTCTTTTCTCTTCATTTGACTTCACTATTTATACTCGTCGAATTTGAATAGTAGCCGTTGAGAGGCAGTTGGGAAGTATGGGCTAAATAATTAGATCCGTTGTCAGAGGAATAGAGCCGTTGGTGTACTTGCAACAGGCTTTTTCAGAACTTTATCCACCAGTTCATTAGATTTCGGCTATGGACTGCCAGATAATACCTACTGTCAGAATGTCTTTTCAGGAAACATTCCGAAAGTCAGCTCTGAATATTCATCTTCTATCTCAGTTGTCTAAAAGACAACTGGGCTGATCTTCTGACTTGATAGAGAAAGATACCTCGGATGTCAACTCTCTTTATGGAAGTTAGTTTTGGAGTCAATCTTGTCATTAAGCTAAGCTGTCAGTACAGAGCGAATTGCAGCTGGATTCTTTTCATAGCTGAGGAGTTTCAACTGAAAACCTCACAGCTTGGTTGACACAGCATTTATGTTTATTATGATGATATTTCTCTTAATAATATTAAAGTAGTGACAAAAGTTGCAATCCCATACCAAACTAATTGAACATAAATTAATTCTTATGTGAATATAATTTTGGTCATAATTCGTTGTTTTTTATATGTGACGGTTTTTGAATTTTCATTTATAAAGGTTCTTGAATTTCCTATCTTCCATAAATGGCTTATATACTTTTCATTTAGTTATTATATAGTATTTGCTTGGTTATTTTTTAGATTGCTTTTAGGAGCCATATATAATACTCAGAAGATAAAATAATTCGGAATTAGTATATAAAACAAAAACAAAATATTGGTTAATATATAATTGAAAGATTCTAGCATTATAATCATTAGATATACGAAAATATTTTTTATATTTGCAATTGAAAGAGATGTACAAATGAAAATTATATAATATTTATATTTTCATTTTATATATATTGATTTAGTAAATGCAATATTTATTTTTAAGTTTTAGCCTATTTCCTCATAAAACATTTATAAGACCTACAAAAATGTCTAACATACCATATTTTCTTATTTATAAAATTATAATTATATACGTCCAATTCATATTGGAAAAACATAAAATAAATAAATAAACACTATTGAAGAGAATATACCAAATCAATATGTTTAAATGCAATCTAATAAAATGAAATATAAAATTAATTAATATTTAAAAAACTCAACCAATAATTTCTTTTTTACATATTTGTGCTATTGTGGTGTAAATTAATGAAGTGCTCAACTCAAGATAAAAAGTGGAAAAGAAATGCTTTTCTTCAAATAAAAACAAAATACATAAATAAAATAATATAAATATTTCACTGTAAATTTTGGAGGAAAAAAATATTGTTCACTTCATTTTGGTATATATATATATATATAAATTAAAATAAGGTTGGAGACGATATTCGAAAACAAATTCGAGCAAAGAAAATATTTGAAAAATGAAGTTATTGGATATGTGTATATAAATATTTTATATATATAATCGATTTTATAGTATGGGGCTTACATTTAAATTCATTAAAGTCAAATAAGTAAATCATTCAAATTAATATTATTCATAAAAAATAATCAAGTCAATGGAAAGATAAGATAATACGATTTATAAGCCAAAACTTTACTTATATAACATATTTTTAAATTTATCCCTCTAAAGTTTTGATTATAACTTCCACAAAACATGTTTATTGTAAAAATAAAAAATATATAATATATTTTGTAATTTCACAAAATATATAATATATTTTGTGCTTATCGTGAAAATTAAAAAAGTATAAATATATTCTTTCGAAATATATGAATTTGTCTTCCACGTGAGTTGAAAGCACATCTGCTTCCACAACTCAATAAACTTAAATATATTTGAATATTAACTTGTAATATATTAATTTTAAACCGGATGCAAAATAAGGAAGATTTGAGTTGCATTAATCCACAAATTCAATGATGAAATGGAAATGTAACGCCGAACATGAATCAAACAATACATGAAGATTATTAGTCATAAAAACTTAGATATGCATTTTATTCATTTGGTAAATGTAAAAAATTCAAAACTATCAAGTTCTTTGATTAATAATATGTGAAGATATAGTTTACCGCACACGCAAAACTTTAATAGATATATCTGTAAATACAAATGGAGAAACTATATATTTAATGTATCGGTTTTTTATTTAATTTGATTATCCATATATTTCTTTTAATTAATTAGATTAGCGAATAGAAGTAACTATTGCATTTAAGGACATTCACATATTAGGAAGTAGAATTTAATTTTATTTACAATGTGAAGCTCCTTTTTTAAATGATTTTTTGTTCTCATTTATGGAAATATACTTCATTTTGAACAACGATTTCCAATTATTTATGAATTAAAACTCAGACCAATCAAAACATCACTTTTGAATTTGTAAATAGCAAACATTAATTAGAGTCGAAAATATATGAAATATATATTTGATTGGAAAAATAATTTTCCAAAAGCTATGTCATTTGAATATTGTTTTTTATATGGTGTTCCTAAAGATCCTCAAAAAAAATTATTAAATCATACAAATTTGCATTGTCTTTCTCTAAATACTATTTCAGATAGTTAATAATGACAACCGTGGACGCTCCAAATATGAGATTAAAAAGATGGCTTTTGAAGTGAGAAATACATGTTCATACATGAAGAGCATGAAAAATATAAATTCGATTATGAAGAGCACGAGAAGAAAATAGAATTAAATAATTTCATGAACCAGTGTTCCTAAAATTAGAATGTTGAGTTTGAAATTATATATGATAATTTCGGTACTCGAATTTCTAATGACTATCCAACTCTGCGTCTCTTTAATTATTCCATGAGCTATAATTAGTTTTTTCAAATTGAATCATATAATCGTGCATATGTTTTTTTTAATTATAAATTATAAATGAATTTATTAAATTAAAAATTACTTCAAAATATATATAATTATGTTCTGATGCGCGTGGAATGAAATACTAATATGTTATAAATACTTCATCATATTACAATGCTCAAGT
Source organism: Ocimum tenuiflorum (assembly GCA_001278415.1). Classification (NCBI taxonomy): domain Eukaryota; kingdom Viridiplantae; phylum Streptophyta; class Magnoliopsida; order Lamiales; family Lamiaceae; genus Ocimum; species Ocimum tenuiflorum. Next base: position 13,058 of record AYJT01049305.1, read on the forward strand.
CATTACTTTCGCATCATGTTGTTTTATTAGTTATTTAAATTTTAATTATTTTATCTTATTTGACAACACACATCTTTTTTACACGCGTGAGTATGCGTGAGTATGTGACGTAAGTTATAAACACTTCATCATATTACAATGCTCAACTCATTAATCTTGCATCATTTTTTGTTTTATTAGTTATTTAAATTTCAATTTTCAATTATTTTATCTTATTTGACAACACAATTTAATTATATAATAAATAAAGTGAAGTTCAACTAGATTAAAAATATTATATGTGAATGTAATAGGATGGAAAAGATATTTATATTTCAAAATATAGTTTAAACTTGAAATAAAATAGAAATTGTATTACATGGCACACTAGGGTGGTAAATGAAATAAAATGGTAAATAGTATTAGAATATCGCATGTATACCAAATTATAGGTAATTTTATTTCAACAAAATCTCTATTGCATGTTTTATTAGAAGGAAATCACATGAAAATAAAAAGTGTCGATAATATGTACAAACTATAAAAAAAATATGTAAATTTTTTACTTATTATTGGTTATTTTCTATCGAAAGCATGCAATATTTCATAGAATAAAATTTCACAAAGGTTGATGTCGGAATGTATAAATCTTACTCATATATATTATGCGCAACGCAATGTTCTATTTTTTCCTTTTGTAAATGTATATTATGTTAAAGGGAATTTATTATATTAGTAAATGAGTGAAAAATATAGATATTATGTATATTTTCACATCATCAACTGGGATATCATCATTATCAAACTATGTTTAGTTTATTTTGGGCCAAATTATGGAATTTAACATAAAATAATTTTTAACCTTCAAATCTAACCCAAACTATTTCTTTTGACAAAAAATCTAAATTAACTAAAAACCATCGAATGTAACCCCAACTGTTATTTGGAAGATCAGAAATTCGACTGGGATTGAAATGATGATGTGGAATATAATTGTATTTCCATAAATGATATAAAATTATAAAATGATTTAGAAAACAACACTTCTCCAACCTGTCCAAAAGTTCTCATATGAATCGACAATTCCCCAAAACAAACAAAAAATCCTAATCCCCCAATTTCTATCTTCACTTTGAATTCTTCAATCTCTTGCAATTCCCTATACGAGATCCGTCAAGTGGCCTTTGGTAAGGTGGATTGTTGATATCAACCGCTGATAATTGGTGAAAGTGACAACCACAATGATGGAATATGGTTATTATTTCATCAATGTAGAAATACACCACAACAGGATGTTCGGGCATGAAAATCAATATATTGAAAGTAAAGTCGCAATTAAAACTGATTATGACTGTACTCAAGTGTTCTTTCAGGAGATTGATTTACTTGTGAAAAATTAAAGGCCAACTTCATTTTTCTCAAATTTGAATAATCGAAAGTGAAGATAGGAGTTTGGAGATTAGGATTCTTTGTTTTTTATTGAAGAAGTGTTAATTCATATTTGTGAAAGTTTTAAGATTTTAATATTAATTAATTTTACAATATAAATTCCAAATGTGTTGTTTTATATTTGTTATATTTCAACTTCATCAATTAAAAAGCAGTTATATTCCACATTATCACTTCCAAGTCCAATAAGATTTTCATTTGATCGCCGGAAAAAATAATTGAGGTTAGATTTGAAGGATTTTAGATAGTTTGGGTATTCTTTGTAAAAAAAAAAAATCATTTTGAGTTAATTTGCAAGTTAATAATTAGTTCGGGTTAGATTTGATGGTTTGACATTTATTTTACTTACTACATTTTCTATATTATAATCTGTAAAATATATAATTTTGTTTACTATAGTAAATATAATAGATTGTTGATTGTCAAATTTCTTTTTAAAAGAAAAATTAAAAGTGAACTCAATAATAAATTTAAAAAGATGGTCATATGATTGTAATTTACTAAAAATAAAAAATGAACACATATAAAATTGAATTCCCAATTTATACCTAAAAGTTCTGAGGAGTGAGGATTGAGGAATTCCTTCTCTTGGTGGTTGCCCTATTCAATTGTGGCCTCCGTACTACGAGAGCAGCTGAAGAAGCCATTAAATTTTGAGCAAAATCTGAACTGGTTCTTGGATCAAACAACAAATTCACATAAATCAATCAAAATGGGCAGCTTAGGAAGAGCGGTGTACACGTTGGGGAATTTGATTCGCCAAACCGGTCAAGCCATGGATCGAGTCGGTTCCACCTTTCAAGCAGGTTACTTTATCCAGGAAAACGGTAAGTCGTCTTTCTTGTTTATACATTTCTGATCCCGTGTTTTGCATGTGAGATTGGGAATGTCAATGTTTTCAGAAAGTTGGGATTTCTAATCTTTCTCGAGTGTGTATATTGAGATGTAAATGAATGAATTTCCATAGAAAGTTGTTGGAGATTAGATGGGGATATGGCGTCTTCATCTTCTTCGTTACCTCGTGAAACTGAAATCTCGCGTTGCCAATGAATCCGATGTTTCATGTGTTCTTTTTTTTGTTCTACACACGCTAATGCTAGCTCTAAATTATTTTAATGTGTAGAAGCTAAAAAACTGTTGTTCTCGATAGAGCATTCTATAGGTCCCCGCTGAGTGAGGAAGGGATTAGTGGTAGGGAACGCGTTGAAGTTGTTGCGACTAAAAGTTGTTATTTTGAGGGAAGAATTGCCTTGAGCATTAGCTGCAAATTCTGCAAAGAAGAAAGAAAGATAAATCATATTGTGGTCATCAATCACCGAGTGGAGAACTCCAGAAGACTGTCTACTTCACGTCTTCTAGTAATGAATTATGTTGTATGACACTACCATTTTACTGGCTAAATTTGCTTCTGGACATGTTAGTCACATGATGAAACTAACTAACAAGGTCATGTTGTCGGGAAGATGCTTGGGTGGGAAATAATTATCTCAGATTTGTGTCCTTCACTTATCCTATATCTTCTGGTATCACAAACCTATTGCTTCTGTGCCTTCCGTCAACTGCAAATGCCTTTTTCTTTTTTTTTTACCTCCTCTGTCACAAGGGATATTCATTTCTTTTGCAATTCTGAAGAACTTGAAGTACTAGAGTTGTGTTCTTTATGAAGGTAGCTGGAGGGTATTTGTCTTGGTAAATATTTAATGGGAAATATTCTCTCACATTTGAGTCCTTCATTCTATCATATATCTTCTTGACGTCACAAACCTTTTGCCTCATCAACTGCAAATGCTTATTCTTCTTCCTCCTCTATTACACAGGGATTTTCTTCTTCTTTTTTTTTGGGTATGATAAAGAACATGAAGTGCTTGAGTTGTGTGCTTTGTCCAGGCAATTGGAGGGTGTTAGTCTTGGTAAGAACTAGGAGGATGCTAGAATGGCGATTCCATTCTGCACACATCTGGAAAATCTTCTTGTAATTCTTTTTTCAAGTTTTTCTCTCCTAGTGATTTGTATCCTCCTTCCACAAATCCTCATCGGCCAGATCACTCATAAATGTAGAATTAAGTAAAGGTGCACACTTATGGTTCCTTGTCTATGTGCTATACTCCTTTTGCAGCACATATATGGTAGAGTTGGTGGCTTGAATATTCACATTTTCTTCGGTCTGAAGATGAAATGAGACTTGGGGCTGATATTTTGTCGCTCTCTTTGTTGATAAATAAAAATAGAAGCCTGAAATTCAGGCGTGTTGGGCTTTATATTCACCGCATTGTGTGTAAAAATGAGTTAAGAAAACTAAAAACTTTGCCGTACTATTTTCAATAGGAGCCATCACAGGGTAAAATATTATGCCAGTTTACAGTAATGCTTGTGTTTCGATATGTTTTAACTTTTAAATTGGAATACGAGAAATAATGAGTCTGCGTGGAGCAGTGATCTTATTTTTCTGAAATATGGGCAAAAATTCATGATATTTCTTGTTCATGTATATCCTTTCGTGTCCGATGCTAGGTTACCATAAGTTAACTTTTATTTTCGTGGGACCTTCATATTGATAATTTTAAATTTTCTCATGGACCTTATATTTTTGGCTCTTCTGACTGTCTATAACCAGCTTCACATTAAAGCAGGGCTTTGTGCTTCTGGATTTTATGCTTATTAGTATCTGTAGTTCATAATACACTTTCTTTGAAATGGTTCCAATATTCTAGTTTATCTCTCTCTCTCTCTCTCTCTCTCTGTGTGTGTCTTCATAAAACAAAAATTAATTTGTATCTGTGCCTTTGATCTTAATAGTCTTTATTTTCAGTTTCTAGGCACCGAACACTAATGAACTTTGATGATAAATCTCCTGCGGTGGATAAGGATGCATTTATTGCCCCAAGCGCCTCTGTCATTGGGGATGTTCAAGTGGGCCAAGGATCATCGATATGGTATGGATCGGTCCTTCGAGGTATGCCCCTTAAAAAGTAATCAAATAGATAATGCCCCTTGAAATTGTTTGTTTTGAGATGCAATCATGCAATTTGATTAATGTGCCTTTCATTGACACAGGTGATGTGAACTCCATAAGTGTGGGTTCTGGAACTAATATACAGGACAATTCCCTGGTGCATGTGGCAAAATCTAATCTAAGTGGGAAAGTACTGCCAACTATTATTGGAAATAAGGTCACAATTGGTAAATAATCTTTTTTTGTCTCCCTTTAATATTTTTAAGTGGGAGTTGAGTTTGTTCTGGTTTTTGTGTTCCTTTTATGAATTGAGATATAAAAAAATAGCTTCTTTATTAGCATGTTAAGACTTCATCTTATAGTTCCATTTTCTTTAACTTATGTTGGAGCAAATAGGTCATAGTGCGGTTGTGCATGGATGTATAATTGAGGACGAGGCTTTTGTTGGAATGGGAGCAACCCTTCTTGATGGTGTGGTAGTCGAAAAACACGCCATGGTTGCTGCAGGTTCTCTTGTGAAACAGGACACCAGAATCCCTTCTGGAGAGGTAGGCCTTTCAATTCTCTTATTTGTGCTTGTTTCGAAATTCTGTCTGTCTATTTTGCAATGGAGGGTTATGCTTATCAGCCATTAGAAAGTTATCCAGTGCCTACTTCATTATGCTACTCTCTCTTCTCTCTCTGAGGTATTGAACTGTAATGTCACATGTGTGATTTCTGAAAGACAATACATTACCAGATAATCTAATATATATTCAGTCAAAATTAGGCAAAATACCCTTACACGTTCACATCAAACTTTCATGACTTTTCAATTCTCAAGGTGTTATGATGTCCCGCCTCCTGATAACTATTCCAATACGTTTTGTCACAACATCCTCTTGTGCATTTTAGCACAGTAGATTGTCCAAACCCGGTTTTTTCATCCTTTTGTTATATTTTATCAACATTTGCCAGGTGTCCATAACTAACAATAAATACGTCGTCACTGGAACTCGTGTATTTACAGATCTGGGCTGGCAATCCAGCCAAGTTTCTCCGAAAGCTTACTGAAGAAGAGATTGCATTCATCATCCAATCAGCAACCAACTATGTGAACCTAGCAAAGGTCCATGCTGCTGAAAATGCCAAGTCCTTCGATGAGATTGAGCTTGAAAAGATGCTGCGCAAGAAGTTTGCTCGCCGCGATGAGGAATACGACTCCATGATTGGTGTAGTCCGTGAAACCCCACCAGAGCTTGTTCTTCCTGACAATATCTTGCCCGAAAAAGCCCAGAAAGCTGTTCAATGAGATGTGTTTTCCATGGGAGTTTTGCCTTTTGTTATTGCTCTTTCGGGCTGATCGAATATCTGCCCCCACAGACTCTAATAAACTGTTGCCGCCCATTGTTGTGACGAATAAAAACTCGAGCCTCCGGGTGGATGTCATCGAACATTTCGTTGGCTCGTTTGATTACACCCCGGTTTTGTAAGCAGCATGTATGACAGTGAGATGCTTGTATTTGAAATGCCTATTTGCAGTATGAATTTGGAGAATCAAATTTGTCTTTAAAGAAGATGAGTTGCATGATATGATTCAGTGATGGGGCCTCTTTTTTGGACATATTTCTGGGAAAAACATATTTGAGCAATCAAAGAAATTGCAAATTGAGGGCAAGTGGTACTATGTTGCATGTGAAGACTGATAATTAGGTGAACCAAGATTCTTCAACAATCATATTAAATGACAACACTTTTTTTT
>AYJT01049388.1:0-10437 GCA_001278415.1 Ocimum tenuiflorum
GCGAACAGCTGGATCCTACAAGGTAATGCCCTTGGTGCCTTGGGGCTCCTAAAATAGAATGGCCTTCTTCACATCTGGCTTCTTGTTAGCTGGTTGCTTTTCTTTCTTCGTAGCCAGAGCTGTCTCCTTGGTGGCCAAAGTCACCAAAGACCTATTCTTGGCTGGGGTAGAGGCACTTAGCCTACTCTTTACCCTTTCAGAGAGGAGGACCTGCTCTACCACTCTGAACATCTCGTCCTTAGCCTTACTCTTGGCTGACTTCACCTTCTCAGCTCTGACCAAGATGGTCACTGAAGCTTCTTTCTCTCCCTTAGTCAAAATCATCTGCCCAGCATCATGGCTGGGTGGAGGGCTGAATCCCTCATCCGAAGCTATTGACACAGCTGGTTTTTGTGGCTTCGGTACCTTGACATTTCAAGGGGGCTTTTTTACGGCAGGGAAGGGGGGAATAAGGTCGTAATTGCTCAGCTCTTCCCCCGGCCCCACGACTGGGAGCAACTTTTCCATCAGGTAACTGATGGTTAGCCCGAACTGTACGTCCTTCTTGAATGTGCGTCTCCTTAATGTTGTCGTTTATCCTGACATTCTCCAGCATCTCGCTAAAAATAAATTCTGCCCAATTGGTGTGAATGCCATCGTCGATCACCATCATAGGCTTGTACTTCTTTGAGGACAATTCCGACTTTATCCCCAAGTCGCAGACTATCATCTTGTTTATGATATCGAGGAGGTGGGCGTAGAAATCATTAGGGGAGCCCTTCGAAGTCTACATTTTAAACTTTATCTCGGTTTTCTTCTAGATGTTTTTTCACTAGTTCTAGTGTTTCTTTTCAGGCTCGTCGACATAATCCAAATATGTGACGACAGAATGACCGTCATTGGAGAGGCCGGACATAGTGGACAAGAACACTGGAAAGACAGTAATCTTTGTCCCATAGACCTTCGTAGCGAAAATATCTTCATCCTTAGAGATGACAGCCCACCTGTAGAATTCTGCAACTAAATTCGAGTAGAATCTTTTTGGGACAACAGTGATGAATTTAAGGACAATTGCTTTTTGCAACTTCCTTTCCAGCTTTTAGATTTCTTTAGGATAATCTTTGTACTGATTTTTGAGGATGGAGAGGTTGAGGACTTTATTTTTCTGGACCTACAACTATCTCTTCTCCACGTTTGTAAGTTCGCGGGTCCCGGTCTTGGCTATGGTGACTAGGCTAGCCAAGGGAATGGCAGTAGGAATCTTTGAGGGAATAGAAACCATTGAGAAATATCCGAAGTAGAAAGCTTTGAATATTTGAAAGTAAAGGGTTTTTAAACGAGGTAAGAGATCTTCCTTTTATAGTAAAAGTAGGTGAATGGATGGACGGCTGAGATCAACGAGAAAGATCCAACAAACAAGATTTCTCTTTCCTATGGAACAATGCATACGCGGTTGTCCTCAATTTAGATGTGACCAGTTGCCTTTACACGTGGCAGTTCCCCATTTGATCTCTAAAGCTGGCATGTCTCATCTCATTTAATGCGCATTTATATCATTCAAATTCGAAATAAATGACATAGACGCGGGAGTAATTAATACCTTTCATGATGGGTTTTGCCCTTAGTATGTAACCAGTTGTGATTGAGAGCTGGGCCTCAGTCTGGTTATCATCAGCTGTGACTGAGAGCTGGGACTCAGTTCATCTATGAGACAACTCACTAAAATTCCTTGAATTCTTCACATAGCTGAGAGTTGGGACTCAACTATTCGCCCCACTAAATAACTGACAACTAGTCAATCCTCAGGCGTCCTACTCAGAGTGATGAACCTGATAACTAACTGTATCCTTTGTCAATTCTTACTACTCAGCTGAGAGCTGGGACTCAGCTGACTGATACCACATGAAAAACATAACATAACTGAGAGCTTGAACTCAGTTACCCTACAGTTAGGTTTTTGGATCGTTGGCCACTGAGAGTTGGGACTCAGTTGTCGTATACTTAGGTGTTTCATTCTCTCTCCTCTCCTTCAGCTAGCATGTCCAGTTTGAGTAGACCAAGCTGAATACATAATTCTTTGAATCTGGACTCCTGAAAGGGCTTTGTGAATATATCTGCATTGGTTCTCCACCTTCACATAAGCAATTGACACATCCTTCTTCTCCACATGATCTCGAATGAAGTAATGTCTGATGTCAATGTGCTTTGTCCTCAAGTGATGAACTGGATTCTGCATAATGGCTATTGCATTGTTGTTGTCGCAAAAAATTGGAACAACTTTAGTAGACACTTTGTAGTTGTGCAACTGTTGCTTGATCCAAATCAATTGAGTACAGTAGCTGTCTGCAGCTACATATTCAGCTTCAGCTATGGAGGTGGTGACTTAGTGTTGTTTCTTGCTTAACCAAGATATCAACTTGTGACCAAGAAACTGGCATGTAGCAGCGTGTGACCAAGGAACTGGCATGTTCCGCTGCTACTCTTCCGATCTATTCTACATCCTACAAAGTCTGAATCTGAATAGCCCTTAAGAACTAGGCTATCATCCCTTAGGTACCAAATCCCTAGGGTCTCAGTTCCCTTTAAATATTGAACAATCCGCACAGCTGCATCAATATGATGTTTTATGTTAAACTGTGCATTTGTCGTGAGTTATGCTTGAGAACTGAGTTCCTAGCATAACCTTGAGGTTCTGAACCTCAAACAACTGCTTTGGACTTTTTAGGAATATATCCCACTCCTTGACGGTTGGTTCTTTTATGCGGCCAACTATACTCAGGCTTTCTGAGTATTTGCCCTTTCAGGTGTCGGCTGGATGAGGGTCTCCAGTTTAGTTTCCCAACACTGGGGTGTCTACAACTAACTTTCGCATAGCTGGGGTGCGGAGTAACCGGTGCCCTAGTCAGCTGGATTCCCTTTGGCTGGACAGCTTTAGGGAGGGCAGTTGACTTTTTAGCTGAGTTGCCTTAGGAGCTGCAGTTGGCGTAGATGACTCACCAATTAGTGTTTTAGCTTGCAAAAATACTAATTTCTCATCTCTGTTATTTATGCACAAAGAGCTTTTGTCATTCAAAATTGATGGAGAGTGACCCAATCCACCATTTTATGTGCATGATTTTTGACTAATGATATACTCTAAATCTTTCGAGCTTTTATTAAAAGATGAGAGAATTTTACTTTGCTCGAAATTTTTCAGCTTCAGGGTTTCCAGTTCAGCTGTGACAGCTGAGTTTTCTTCCCTGAGTTTTTCAATAACCGCCTATTGTGACCGAGCACTGTCCAGTTCGGCAGTAGTTTCAAAATTTGCTCATTTAGAGAAGCATTTTCATGCGTGATTTTACATTTGCATGCACATGTATTTAAAATCTTCTGAAAGATATTCTAATGATAGGTCCTCAGAGTAAGAACGACATGACTCTAGTCCTCGTTTTCATTCTCATGCATATGCAAAGCTAAGGAAGGTTCAGTTACCTCAGTTGAGCTGTTTTAGCTCCTTTTTCCCTTATATCAGCCATGAATGCCACGAGCTACTCATCATCGTCTGAGCTAGTTGTTGACTCAAACTCCAGGACTTCATATCATATGGGATATCAGGCTTCTCCGTCCTGGTGAGCACGACTTTGGCATATGCCTTCAATACTCTCCTTTGGAAGCTCTTCTTTAACTTCGCTCACTCTTTTTCTCCTATCTGTGGACAATCGAATTTAAGATGATTAAGAGAATTAAATTCAAAACAAGTTCTTTGTTTCCTTCTCGAGAACTAAGATTTTTCGGATTTCTTTTCCTCGTGAGAAATTGATTGGGTTCTGCTCTAAGCCTTCTCCAACTTCTTGGTGAGGATTCGCATCTGCTCCTCTAATTCTTGGACTGAACTGGCTGGAGACTTCTTAGACGATTTTGAGTGTTTGTCAGTTGGCGTTGGTGATGAGAAAGATTGTCGCGATGGCTTGCGTGGTGAGAAAGACTTTTTTGAGACGAACAAGGCCGCATCTTACGGCTTTGAAGAGTTTTGGGTAATCTTTTTGGCTTCATGCTCGTTCATTCGAGCAAGATCGAACACATGTACTTGCAGGGAAGCGAACATGTCCTTGGTGGACATCTTTGATAGATCTCTTTCCTTGAGAGTTGTCACCTTTACGAACCAGTCTTCTCCTGGCAATCTGGCCAAGATTTTCGCATACATCTCAGCTACAGGGTAGGTTCTGCCCAGAGTTGAGAGCTCACTAACTATGGATTTAAATCTGGTCTTCATCTGCACAATGGATTCACCAGTTAGCATAGCAAATGATTCATATTTTTCTACACAAACCTGAAGTTTGTTCCTTGTGATTTGCTCAGATTCTTTGCATAGCTCTTCAAGGAAATCCCAGATTTCCTTAGCGGATTCACAATGTGCAATGTCTTTCATGTGATCCTCATCAAGCGCAGAGAATATAATATTTTGAACAAGATATTCTAGTTGTTGGCGACGCTTGTCCTCCGTCGTCCACTCTGCATGTGGCTTCTCGACATACTCGGGTTGATCACTGGTTTGGCGATTTGTGTTGACCTTCTCAATCAGGATCAGGCCTTCTTCAAAAGCCAGTCACATGTCTTCATGCTGGTTGAGATGATGAGCTATCACTCGTCTTTTCCAGCTGGTATAGTTCTCGACTGAAAACTTTGGCAGTCATGTAGAAGTCATCTTTAACTTTATCTAAACAAAACCTGCTCACAACAGACACTTAAGGAATTGGATCTAGTCTTTAGTGACTTAAAACAGTTCGTCTTTTGGACCAACTGCTTTGATACCACTTATTCGTCCTAAATCAAATTAGAGATTATAAAAGGTTGCGGAACCGTTAGTAAATAATTAGGATGAGCCTTTTATGTCTCAGCTGACTTGTAAAGCAAGTCAATTGGCTCTTTAAAGTATTTGTTATCGAGTAGGATTTAGAGATTGGTTTACAGTTATACTCCAGCTACTGATGGTAGCTGAGTTTCAAACACTTGGAAAATTAATACAGAAAGTTGTAAATGGATATGATATTATAGAGGTTCGGATGTAAAATATCTTACGTCCTCTCTTCCTTCTCCACGAAAGAAATTCACTATAATTAATTGTATACGGTGAGTTAACACAGGTTACAACTAACTATCTTCTGCAACGGAGAACCTCCAATGTTCTCGGTCACATGCATGACTGAACTAATGCTTTACCGGAATCTTCCTAAGCTTCTGCTCTGCGAGTTGAAGGTTTGTGTTCCCTTCACGGTAACTTTTTGGCGAGTTAGCTCTGTAGTTCTTCTGATCAAGTCTGATATTCCTCTTTTGTCTCTCAGTTGTATGAGGGACAACTGGACTTAAAGGTCGACTTGAACTGAGATTTAGCTGCCTTTTCAATTAGCTCTAGGAGTCGGTTTGTCTCTTTCTCGACTGTCAGTTCTGAATGAACTGCAACTGTGTTCTTCACAACTGATTGAGCAGTTGTTATCTCTAATCCTTATAACTGCAAGAATCAGTTGTGATATTAGTTGAACTTCATCTTGTATCTTCAAGTCTTGAATCGTTCCTGCTCCAACTCTCCGCGAATTTAAGCTATTACAAATTCGATCATATACATGATTACATTCTAATATTAGTTCTACACTAATGGTATTTGACAACACTCAAAATACAAATATTCATAACACAGACATATTAATAAAGTTCTTATAACTTAATCCTGAAACTTTAGGAAGTTGGTCTCCGTAATATTACCAAATAAAGTAGTCCATCCAAAATTTGTTATATATAAATTTGTTGCATGAAATTACTATTTACAAAATTAACTTGCATTTAAGTTGTAATTGTGGGATAATAAAGTCGTGCCCCCCGTTTGAGCTAGTTGTTTTCTAAAAGGGCTAATGATTTGTGGGCATGAATACATATTTTATTGAAAAAGTTATATGGGCCGTTAAGAAGATGGGTTTCATTTCAAAACCACATTTATCATTCATTCATCTACTCATTTTATGCCTTCCCACATAAAATACATACCAACTGCTCTCCATTTTCACAAAATTTATTGGTATTACATTTACTAATGCCAAAGCCCAAGCCCAAGCCCAAGCCCACTCCTTGGTACTCGACTTAGCCCATGCATCTTGTTCTACATTACTATTTTTCCAGAATTAGAGGCCGCATGCAACAGCTCTTTTCATAAATCTCAACTAATATTCTCTGGAAACATTTATAGCTGCACCTTCAAAATCAAATTATGCAAGTCATTTGGGAATGACTCTCATTGTAAATATGTATTTCGATTTATTTCATTAGACATATTGATACTCAATTCGTTCAGTAAATCCGATAAAGAGCAATGCAAAGATTCATACGTTCCAACACGGAATACATGTAAGATACGTGAGATGATTTCGCTGTTTTAAATTTGCAAAATAGAAAAATATAAGACTGTAAAAAAATTTTCCAGCTTTTGAATTTTTTTTGTGAAAATTGTGAAAAATTAAAAAAAAGTATGTCAAAATTTGCAAGTTTTGAAAACCCGGGAAAAACATACTAAAAGTATTTAAAGATTGTGTTAATTTTCTAAATTGAAGATTATCTGGACACAAAACAACTTCGGTTTCTTATTTGGATTTTGAAGTAACTTGTCTTTTTCTTCTAAATTTTCGTGTTACATATGATTTTTCCACTAAATTTTCAATAACAGAAAAATAGGCACTTATCAATTATTAAATTTCAACTCATGAACTTCAAACTTAACAACAACATCAACATCAATTGATCATCCAATTGCAGCATAACCACACCATATAATTAACACATCGATCACCGAAAATCAACTATTAAAATTAATTCATACGACTATCATTGTGAATCTATCATCATAACCCTTTAACGTTGTTAAATGTAGAGTACTATATTAAAAATGTTGAATCTTAGAGTAATTAAATTGAGAATTTTAGGTTTTAGGTTTTTTTTTATCATGAATTAAAAACTAAATTATTTTTAGGTTCTTTTTGTATCTAATTGTAAAAGCATTATTATAATTATTTGAATATATCTGGTCTAAAGCATCTATGTTTAGGTGCGTGTGCAGTGCAGCGAAAGACGTGGGGGATTGAACCTATGAAAATAGTCCTCATTAAAAAATAATACTAAGAAACAAAAGAAAGAAAAATGAAAATAAAAAAGAACAAAAAATTAGATTCCGGAAGAGAGAAACGTGTTGAGCTCCAAACACACCACCAATTGAGATTCACTCTCCTCACTTTTGGGACCCCTTTTTTTCTCACATCACAATAATAATAATTAAAAAAATTCTCTCGCCCCCAAATTTTCCACCGCACTCCACCCCCAAAAAACCCTAATTTCCTCCTCCGAGCTGTCGTTCGCATTCTCTGATCTTTCCTGGCTAATTTATCGGCGCAATTTGGGATTCAGGTGAAAAATCATGGAAGATCCGGAGCAGAGTAAGCTGTTTGTTGGGGGCATCTCGTGGGACACCACCGACGATGTGCTTAAGGGCCACTTCGCCCAGTACGGCGACGTTTTGGGCTCCGTGATTGCTCGGGATCGGAATTCCGGTCACCCTAGGGGCTTCGCTTTCGTCACCTTCTCGGATTCTTCGGCCGTCGACCGCGCGCTTCAAGATTCCCATCAAATTCTTAGCAGAACGGTGAGTTTATTCTACATTTTTAGGGTTTTCCTTTTATCTCTTGTTTGCTTGAAGGCATTTTTGTCAACTATTTTTTTTCTTTAAATTAAAATATCTCTTTTCCGCGGTTGTGTGCGTGTCAAAAAATTTCTTCCTTTTTTTATATTTTTATATTTAGGGTTTTTTTTTCGATGCATGGCAGGATAATTCGTATGTTTTTGGTGAACGGGCCTCTACATTGTCGTGTTTTTTGTTTGCTCTTTGCATCGGCTGCTCTGTTTCTATGATTTTCTAGTCGCTTTTCGAATTCAGAGTTTCGACTTTCGGACATGCAGGTCTTCCGTACTGTAGTTATTTTCAACTGGATTTTTTTTCGCTTTTAGTTGTAGAAGATGTATACTTTGTTAATGTATACTTTGTTATAAATATTCTAAAATTTTAGGCTTTTGTACCATTCTCCTTCCCCTATACTTCGTGCCTGTTTGTGTATTTTGTCAAGGATTCCCATTTTCATGCCGTGTTCTATCCTCCAGAAAAAAATTGAACTTTGTTATCTTTTACAGCGGTATTTTAATTCTGAAAAATTAACTGGAATGCTGATATTGATTGTGGCGGGAATTATTTAATCTTTCAAATTTGTGTATGACTTGTCTCTTTGTAGGTGGAAGTGAAAAGGGCCATTCCCAGGAGCGAACAACAAAATCAACAGTACAGTAACAGGGGATTGAGTAGGAATGTTAGTAGGACTAATAGTAGGGGCAATGATCAGTTTAGGACAAAGAAGATTTTTGTAGGGGGTTTGTCAGCTAACTTGACCGAAGAAGAATTCAGAAGTTACTTTGAAAAGTTCGGTAGGATCACTGATGTAGTTGTGATGCATGATAATCTGACTCATAGGCCGAGGGGATTTGGTTTCATCACCTTTGACTCAGAGGACTCTGTAGAGGAGGTCATGCAGAAAAACTTCCATGAGTTAACTGGAAAGCTCGTCGAGGTTAAAAGAGCTGTGCCAAAGGATGGGATTAGCAGTAGTAGCATCGGTTATAATGGAAGGATAGGAGGTGGAAGAAGCCCTAGCTACAATTCTTTTCAGCAGCAGGGGAGTTACCCATCTTATAATTCAAGATTTGGGTATTACCCTGGATATGGAAATGTCGCTGGCTACCCTTATGGAGCTGGAATATTTGGCGGCGGTTATCCTTCTGGAGGGTATGGTGGGATCGGGTATGGCATCACTGCAATCACCCCGAGAAGTCCTTGGAGTCCGGCTATGGTTGGAGTTAGGGGAAGTTTCCTCCCTTATGGAAACGCGGCTCCTATCTATCCTTCATATGTAAATGGTGGGCCTGGAGTAATGGGCATGTCTGTGAATGGATATGGTGGGATTGTAGGTGGAGATGCTCAATATGCGACTGAATCGACGCCCTCTCAGACTGGTATAAGTAATGTAGATGCCAATTCTTTTGGTTCTGGTAGAGTTGCGGCGAGCAAACAGAATCATAGAGTTAATGACAAGTCTTACCAAGCTGCTAACTCAAGCTGACTACTTGGCATCTTGATTGTGGATATTGACATGTTAGAAGCTTCTCCCACTGACGGGATTGGGTATCATTTTTCCAATGTCCATGCTTTAGATCTCTTTCTAATTCTTATAAAGATTTGGTGTGTTTTCTTGCTTTTAATTCCGAAAATCAATGACTCTGAATTCAGTTATTGTAATATAATTTATTTATAAATTCATTTTTTCTCATACCCTGTTTTTGTTTTGCCTGATAAAATGTTGGTTTCTGGTCCATGTGACTCAGTTTGGTTTAATAAAGCTTGCTGAAGCCTGAAGGTATGCTGTAGAAGCTTGTTAGGATGGTGCTTGTGTTTGATTATTCCATTTAGTGTCGTATTTTTGGTTGATTTCTTGGTCTCTTTGCTATTAGAAGCTGATCGAACTGGACTTCGAGTTAAGTTTCAGAGAGTATGAGTTTGATAGTAAAGGGATTATGTATGGATTTTACTATTTCAATAATAATGTTTGGTTTATGAGAAATATGGTTTGTACAAAAAGTGGAGTTTAGGAGTGGGAGGCGCGAAAAGTTATCTTTGTCAAATATGGGAAAAAGTGAATGTTGTGGATCCTAAAAACAAGGCAGGTCAAATTGATAAAGCTTTTACTACATAAAATAGTACGATTTAGAGGAATGAGCGAGCTTCAAAATAAATGGCTTTCAAAATTTGAATTTCAACCTTATTGACCCATTAATTTTTTACTGTAAATTATGGACTGTGTTAATTTTGTAGGGAAGCAACTACGTATTTTCATTAATATCAGCACACCGCTCGACATATAATTTTTTTGTTTTTTGGAGAGAAGACATATAACTTAATTACCTAATACAATTTTGCATGTCTTTTTATAACGGATAGAGAGACAATCTGAATGATTTTTTATTCTGAAATTCTTGCTTGTAAATTGCAATCCCTACACCCATGAAATATGTCTCCTTCCATTTATCACATATTTTGAAAAGTCATTAATTTATTAAAAGACATATAATACATGCTTCTATTTTACAATCTCAAGACTTAATTTTCCAAAAAAAGTGAAGGAACCTCAAAATGGTAATATTAGTTATTTGGTTACCTTTTCTTTTCATTCTTTACTTGAAAATTTGAAAATTTTTAGAAGAAATACACTCCCTTTCAAAACTATATCGTACACCTTTTTCAAAAAAAAAAAGAAAAAGAAAAGAAAATTGTAACCAAACATGTCTTAGCCTCAAACTGTGGCGGTATTACTTATGACCATAGAAAGTTCAAAGCAAGAC
>AYJT01049413.1:0-11646 GCA_001278415.1 Ocimum tenuiflorum
TGTTCTGGTGTCAAGATGGTTCGATGTTTGCCATGTTTTTATCGGTCTCGCTCTGCGAAATATGAATAACTGTTTGCCATGGTTCGTAGGTCGAGTATTGCCCATGTTCGAATTTGTAAGGGTCGCGGGTCGTGCATTTTTGCATTATTGTTTAAGGTCGAATTCTTTTGAGTTTATAAAATTGTGAAGTTGAGACTCGATCCTCCATGGATCGGCATTGATATACTCAACCCATCGTGGTTCGACATCGATATGCTCGATGAGGCATCGAGGTTCGACCTGGTATCGATGCTTGACCTGTCATGGTTCGACACCGAGGTGCTTGATGAGGCATCGAGATTCAACCTGTTATCGATGCTCGACCCATCATGGTTCGACATCAATGTGGTCAACAAGGCGTCGAGGTTCGACCTGGTATCGATACTCGACCCGTCATGGTTCGACATCGATTTGCCCGACGAGGCATCGAGGTTCGACCTGGTATCGATGCTCGACCCGTCGTGGTTTGACATCGATGTGCCCGATGAGGCGTCGAGGTTCAACCTGGTATCGATGTGTTCGATCGAGCATCGATGGCTCGACATGTCATGGTTCAACATTGATATGCTCGATCGACATCTTTCGGCTCGATCTATTATTTCAGTTAGCCATTAATGGCGGCTCGAAGTTTTGCTCCGGCTGCTGCGTCTTAATTCTCTCAATTCCAAATTAACCCACCCACATATTCATGATTCCACCAACCCATAGAATATGAATATATGAATTTTAAACGTTAAATATTAGCGGATCATTATCGATAGTTAGTTAATCACCTTGGGTTTTCTTTTTGCCTTTTTCTTTCCGGAGATCTCGTGCTTCTAACTACCCCCATTCTTCTTTCAACTAGTAGTATGGAATACAAATTATAAGTTAAAATTTTAGAACATAAGTTGAATGGAGGGAGGATTAAGGGTGAAGAATGAGTGCTTACTGATTTCTCACTCTACCAACGTTCTCTTGTTTTCGACCGTTCTCCTCTTCGGCGAATTCTGAATTTTCCGGCTATATTCTCCTCTTTTCCCTTCCGCTCATCCTCTATAATATGCTTATAATTATTTCGGAGCGAAGGTGATGAAGAATAGTTTACTCTTCTTATAGATGGTCGGTTGTGAGGGTGGTGAATTATTTGACGTGGCATTCCTTTCAACCAAGTTTCTCTGCCCCTTTTTGGTAATTTTGGGCCGCAATTGGGTTTAACAAATCTCAGAGTAGGTTTTAGGGGTGATGATGACAATCTTCTGCAAATATTCCATTTTGGGGCGGCAATTAAATGTGCATGACGGCTCCGTCGTGTGCTATTTTCTTCACCGCATTAGTGTCAGTTTCCATAGTTGTCAGTTTCTACTCGTTGGTATTTTTGCTTCTTGTTAGGGTGCAAATTGATCCACGTGCCTGATGATTGTTCTTATCATTTGATGTTGACATCATTTGTCAAAAGTTGGCCATGCAGAGCAACACATTTACATGCAAAAATAGTTAATATTTTGATGTTCAAAACTTCACCAATTGTTCGTTTGGTGTTCGATTTTTGCTCGAAGAGTTGCGTTGTGTAAGGTTTTTAAATACACTCTAATTCTTGTGATTAGTTCGGACACGTGGTCTTGTTATTTATAAAATAGTGAATTTTATTTCGTCAATTATTTCTCTAAATAAGCTCCGGAATATCTGATTGTTCCTATCAAAACGGATCACCCCGTAGTATAAGATTTTTAATTTCAGGCGCAACGGTATATTGGGTTCTTTTATATTGAAGTCATTTAATCGCAGTGGGAATTTTTGAGTATTAGTCAATTATTAACACGTAGTTTAATAACTAATTATTGACTTTACTATAATTAGTAGATTTTATATCAATTTATTTATTATTTATATTTGAGGGCTATTACAATATAGAGTAATACAATAAAGTAGATATGCTACTGTAGTGAGGTATATATATGTGACAAAAATTATTCATATATCCTCAGCCACCTTTTAATTCCAATTTTATAATGTACACATGGCGCAATCCGGTGCGTTCTTTGTTTGAGATGGGTGGACACCATTAGTTCTCAATTTTTACCTGGGGAGTGGTTATTATATGAAAGCAATCTAAGATGTCCATCCAATCATACGGTTTAATGGGGAAAAAAGAACTCTCAATTAGGGGCATGCATTCGGTCGGTTCGGAAAAAAATTGATAAAAATTATTATAACCACAATAATCAAATTTTATTGCTCCACCGATCGAAACCCGGACTAATTTATATAATCACCGACCAAAAAATTGAACTGAAAATTCGGTTCGGGTTTGGTCGGTTAACCGAAAAACCAAATAGCAGATATAACACATTATATTCACATTCTCAAAATCTGGTTCAATTGGCAATTAACATCATATAACTACTGCAAATAAACAAATTCGAGGAGGTCTTGGTTAGACTGCCTAAATCATTTTGGCGAGTTTTCAATTTAAAATCCAGTTAGACTGCCAAAATCATTTTAGCAAGTTTTGAACTTAAAATCCAAGGTGGATAATGGTCTTGGATTTAAGATCCAAGGCGGGTATAGATTTAAGAAAAATAAAATCCATTCTCATTTTGGGGGGAGGGGGGTTTATTGCCAATTCTTTCGTCTCAAATTAGGTTGGCATCACTCAAATTAATATGCAAACTTTACCTTTCCCCAAATTGAATTATTCAAAATATTGTTAACGTGTGATATCCATTGTTATGCAATATCAAATCCTAATGAATACTTCTGCTAAAAAAATCATAAATTACTGAACAACTTTTTTTAATATTTTGATTTTTCCTAACCTTGGCTTGTTCATTTGAGTTTCATAACTCGCCACAGCGAGAAAGTGTAAAATAAGTAATTGAGATTCAAAACGTACGAATCTAGGTAGACAATTATGCATCATTACAAGAATTTAATATGTGTTAATACATGGTACTCAAAACATAACGTAGAATTTAATAGATCACAAAAGAAAAACTATTCAAAATTCAAATTTGAGAGATGAGGAAAAGGGTTTAGAACAAGACAATAATTGCAGGGTAACGAGTGAAGTACGACATCCTCTTTTAGGGATGTAAATTACTCAATTACTCATAAGAACTTGGATATCAACAAGCAAAAATCTTTCTTGAGTTTGTTTAACAAAACCCAATAACTTAGTGGATCAAATTTAAGCTTGACTGTGTTCGACTTATGAGATTGTGAGCAAGGTCTAGTATGAAATATACAATTATTTCTTTGTAAAACTAATAATTATTATACATTGGTTATATTACTTAATTAGTTATAAGAACATAAGAATTTGAATAAATATGATATATCTATTGCTAAAGTAAATTATTTTTAAAAGATAAAATGTATGTAATATAAATCTAACTTTAAAAAGTTGGTGGATGGTTGACTTATAAGGATCAAAATTCATCAACCTTAAAGTATTCAATAATAAACTGATCAAAACTTGAGTAAGGTATATACTACACCTTTCGCTCTCTCCCATTAATGAAAGGACCAGTTAGTGTGCTGTACTTACTGAAGCCAATATGTGTGATGTGATTGTGATAATATGATGATTTTGCATATAGTGTCCTGGAAAAAGAAAGAATCGAGAATCTGTACTTTCAGAGTTCTTTGAGCCATTTGACATGCTCTTTGTATCAACATAGGCCAGACTGAAAATTGTTACCCACAACTAATCTCTCTCTGTATATATTAGACACACAAATACAGTCGCTAATTAAATCTTGAATATGATTTACTAACTATTATACCGAATAGAATCTTATCCAAAATGTTGTTGGATAAGGTGCAAGAATTTCCTCAAAATAAATTAGATATCGTTTGCATATATAGATCAATTCACAATGTGGGAGCAACTATGGCGGCATACTTCATCTTTGTTGGAAAATGCAGGTGAGATCGAATCGTAAGTCCTTTTTTCTTACGCATTAATCAAACCTCACCAAAATAAATGTAGCAATGCAAACATTGAAGAAAGATGTAATGGAAGGGGGCGACTTACTCCCCCGATATGCAGAGAGATGTTTATTATGGAATCCATTTTTCTAGTGTACTTGTTCTTCATCTTCCAATTTTTTATATCTACATTTGGACCACAAATTACCTGGCCTTCACGAGGGGCTGACCTTTTCCCTTTTGTTCCCCCTCCCTCCAAAAAATTATTTGTCTTTTTTTTTCGAAAATAAAGTTTGCAAAGTAAATAAATACGTTGTCGATATGTATACAAAATAATACAAACCAATGCATGTTTGGAAGATATATACCTAATTATATTTAATTAATCAAATATAGTACCTACTCACGGAACTCTCCTACGCACTCGATTATGTATTATATAGTAGGATCTTGTCAACAAAATCAATTAATTTGTATGGTTTGAGTTGTTTAATGTCCTTTTATACAGTTTATTTTTAAAGGATTTTTTCATATAGTTAATACTTCTTCTATCCCAAATAAAGGCCGACTAAGAGTTTTGGTTGTGGATCCTCTGTTACTTATACTCCGTGTCACATATCCAAATTTATTATGTTTCATTTATATCTTTTTTTTTTAATTTTAGTTTGTTTGTGTATTTTAGTTTAATTTTATGGTCATTGCGTGATTTTATTAGATCTAAATTAGGTTGCATGATATTATTTTAAATCATTGCTATTATTAATTATCAAAAATTGATTATTTAAAAATAATATTTTTAAAAAGAATTATACATTTTCATTCTATCTAAGAAATGTCTATCCCATGCAACATGTAAACATGGGATTAAGGACATTTTCAGTAAATGCTCTAGCTTTAATGATTGTTATGATTAATTTTTTTATTTTTGTTTGAACATATGGATAAAGAGGTTGAGATTATTTTGATTTTGATGTATTTCCATTGACATTGACTAATTTAAAGTCGATAACTGTTTTTTTACAGTAAGTTATAAGGTTTTGTGCGGAAAAGTGCATATTAGAGTGGAAAAATATCCGAATGCATCCACAAAACTTTTGTGGTCCAGTTAAGTCTTATGATTCAACAATTTCCATTTCTTCATTTGATATTAGATCAATTTTCTCTAGTACTTGATCAGGTAACGGATAACTGGTGAGATACCAATTAAATTCTGAGATCAAGTGTTGGACCAAATATATATTGTTGAGGTTCGATTTTTCGTGATAAAGAAAAAACTTCCCGTAGATGATCGCAAAAACAAAAGTTTGAAAAATGAATTGAATATCCTAAGAAATGTAATGCTAAAAATGAAGTATTATTAGCCAAAAATTTATCAGCAACATTGTACACAAGAGTTCTATTTATGGGGGGTGGCAATTACTATGCTATAGATGTGGGTAGTGGTCATGCGGGTCGTGGGCGCTGGTGACCACCCCCACGATCTCGGCATGGTCGAAGTAGTTGGTGCGTGGAGTCGATCCGCCCCCACGACCTCGGCATGGTCGAAGTAGTGGATGTGTGAAGTCAATCCTCCCCTGTCTGAGGGACCTCGAGGCTTAACCCTTCCAGTGACGGTCCTCGAGATTTGACAGGGATCGAGGTTCACACCTCGATCCTTTGGCGTTGGACCTGACCTTGTGCAAATTCTTGGGCCTTGTGATGGGCCTTTGGGCGTCTTGGGTCTGGATTAATTTTATCCCCAACATATATATTGAAAATAAAGCATGCAAGTGCAGAACTAAACCTAGGGCCTGATTTAATGAAACGACTCTAGAAAGGTCAGTTGAGACTCATAAAAATTGTCAAGTTTCAGATTGAATAGATTGATTGCATGTTGATCAGTTGAGTTAACCAACTTCTAATGTATATTAGTTTTGAGAATTAGTTAAAGGTTTCAACTTGTGTGTTTCAGCTAACTTTGTTAGTTGAACGGTTATTTAGTTGATTTAACATGTATGGATTGATTAGTTAGAAAGAATAAAAGAACAGAAAGCAGTAAACTGAGTCAAAGAATTTATTGAGGTTTGGAGGCCAATTGCTCCCTACGTCCTCTTTTCCTTCTACTACCGAAGAGAAATCACTACTACTGTTGCTTTTGGTAATTTAATATGGATTACACTAGCAATCTTCTCAGATGTTGGATTCCACATCAGCAACTTAGGACAGCGTCGGACGGAACTCGATCTTTTCCGGATCTACTCACGCTCCATGTTCTTGGCAGGATTGAATGTTTATGTTCCATTCATGAACGAAAAAGATGGTTTCAGACATAAGTCTGAGCTGGGGGTTTAACGAAATTTGCTTAGATGATGATCTTTGATGTGCTGCAGATTTCGAGGAGGTTGGTTTGAAGGCTATTCTTTTAACCTTAGATCCCTAGTGTTGGCAACCTCACTCCAGCGGTTCTTCTCATCCCTTCTAATATTTATACTAGTTTTTCCCCCCGTGTGTTGCACGGCATAGTGTATTTTAAGTATTAGAAGAAAAATATAGTTGGGTCAAACTATAGATATCACTAAGCATCATTTATATATAAATGCTATATATTGTATCATAAATGTACAAAAACAAAAGCCTATAATACTAATATATAAAACTTGACATTACAAATTTCAAAATACTTCTTTGTATACAATATTTTGGGTAGATGTTTCTTCAATATCATCAGAGTTGAAAATTAAAATCCTAAGACCCTTGCGACATGTTGCTCTTGAAACTGCAACATATAACTGTCCATGACTGAAAACGGGATTCTTCAGAAATAGGCCAACTCGTTTCAATGATTAGCCTTGACTTTTACTGATTGTCATGGCATATGAAATTATCAGCAGAAATTGTCTCTGTTGAAACTTGAACGGCAATCTTGGATCTGATGGTGTCATTGACAATCTTGGAAGCAACACCTTAATCCCTGCATTATGGCATGTTATCACTTCTGCTTCCAACACGTGAGTGCCAAGTTCCGTAATAACCAATCTGGTTTCATTGCACAAACCATTTGCATGGTCTATATTTCTCAACAACATAACCGGAGTTCCAACCTTTAAATAAAGGTTGTGGTTTGGGACTCCGGAACACTTGAGAGTATTTAAGAACTCTGGAGTGTGTATATGTGACAATACAGATCCATTTGAATTAGATGTGCACGTACTGTTGGAGCTAAAAAAAGTTCGATTTTTTCTTCATTCAACGAAACCATGTATTGATTAATTGATTCTACAACGGCCAATGTTGGTGCCAAAATTGCTCGATCCTGCAAATAACTCCTGCCGTCAAAGGCACCATTTCTAGACTCATATACATGATCGACAATTGTTGCAATAGGATCACCAGAATATTTCAACAAAATATCATCGGAAAGATTAATCGTCGCTTCACCATCATTATCATCTCCTATAATGCCATCTGCAATACCCGCAATCCATCGACCAAACTCCTCTAACTGATTTGATTCATCACCGGAAGCAACGTTATGAATTCTCATGTTTTTGGTCGATCTCAACACTGCAATTATTCCAAAGATATGATGAATTAATTGTTGCATTCACAATATCTTGTCGCCTACCTTTTGGAATTACCGGCAAAATCTGACAAAAATCACCACCTAATAGCACAGTTTTGCCCTCAGATGGTGAATCAAAATTGTCGGGGTTGGCAAACTGCATTATATCACGACAACTTTTGTCGAGAGCTTCAAAACAAAACTTATGCATCATGGGTGCTTCATCCCATATTATTAGTTTAGCTCTTACAATTAATTCGGCAAGTGGACTCCCTTGTGAGATGTTGCAGGTTGAATCCTCATTAGGATTAATGGGAATTTTGAACCGTAAACGTGTTGTCCTTCCTCCTGGTAAGAAAAGTGAAGCAATTCCACTGGAAGCAACATTTATGACAATTTCTCCTTTTGAGCGTAGCGCTGCAGACAGTCCTTTCCAAACAAAAGTTTTTCATGTTCCTCCATATCCATATACAAAAAACACCCCTCCTTGATTTGAATTTATTGATTCCAAAACTGTATCATGAATGTATCGTTGTTCATCTGTACACTTTGTTAAGAAATCACGATATTCTTCACTTTAAGATTCTCGATTGTATCGTGTCTCGTCATTGATCATCGAATTTCCTGTGGTCCTTTCAAAATATCTTTCTTCTGGAAATGGCATGCAGTCAAAATCACTCAAACTTTTACCGAGATTTCTCAATAATTTTTCCACCTCAACTAAAGCATAGTTTTTTACTTCAGAATCATCAAGTATTAATTCTGCAATTAATATATAATAAAATTAGAATTTAAGAGAGAAAACAAATAGTCACGTTCATCTACAATTCAAATAATTTAATATCAAATCAAATAAAATTGAAACAAAAAAAAGTGTAATAGGATTAAATAATAAATATGCACCTGAATGTCTAAGAGATCTTCTTTGGTTATAATAATATTGTTAGATAAATATGACCAACATTTATCCCAAACATCATCTGGCCTTGCAAGTGAACCGGCATATAATAAGGTGACAAAAAGAGATCTCAGAGATGCAGCCGATGCCCATTGACTTGATTCGATTATTCCATCAATATATTCTTTGTCATCCTCAATCAGTCCAAGAGAAAAGCAAGTATCTCGAAAAGTGGCATACTGAACTCCATTAACGCACCTTATATCTTCATAACTTGTTGGTCCATGAACATCATTTAACAACAATCTCAAATAGTACAATTCTCCTGATCCGGGATGCACATAAGATAATCTTCCAATGGAATATCTTGTTTTTCTGGGCACCCATGCCCGAATATCTTTTTTTCCAAACAAATTTTGTCGGAAATTGAACATATGTAAGTTCACGTGCTTCTGGGTATATTTTATTAGCTTCCATCCATGCTATGAACTTGCTTTGTTTTACTGTTGGTTTATCAATCACATCATCTATTGGATAATACCACCGTTTGCTCACCTGGCAAATGAAAAGGCAAACGCTCAACTGCAGGATCTCTATATTGTATCTTATATCCAAGAATTCTCCAAGCTGCCTCGCATGGTGAGATGTACCGACAGTCATAATACATCTGCACCTCATCACACTTCTTTTTTGCTTGATCTCCAGTACCGCTATCATAAAACGATGCAGTACCACGGTCGTTGCCTTTATTATATATTTGAATAGATACTTGATCGATCTTGATTGATTGCACCATTCAACATTGATATGTCCACCATATTTCATTAGAAGGTATCGATTGTGTGGAACAACATATCTATTGTCTAATGGAATACCATTTTTTTCAACAAATCGACCATTATCTCGACGCCTATAAACAGGTTATCCATCTTCATCCGTCGTTGTTGCACTCACAAATTTTTTTGGAAAATGTCTTATGCAATGACCATCTGACATGCATGGAGAATTCTTCTGTATAGTACCACATGGTCCGTGTATTATAAAATCTTTCACTGCTTCGTAGTACTCCGGATGAATTTTTTTATCCGGAATTTCTGCTGCGATAATTTTATCAATATCTTTACCAGCAGGATGCTTGTCTTCTTTGCTCAAAAATAGTAATATATGAACATGTCACAAACCACGCTTTTGAAACTCAATAGTGTAAACCACTGTAAGAAAAAAATAATAATAATGAGCTATTGAAGAAATTTGTTATGTAATATGCACGTGTGATAACGTTACTCCAATATTAAGTTCAATTGTAATTTTTCATTACCTGCCACAACATTTCCAAAAACTCTGTTATGCCTTAAATTTTTTATCAAGCCATCCAGCTTTATCTTGAATACTTGAGCAATTATGTCAGGGCGATCTTTAGGCTTCAAACCCTGCTTTCACAATATCTTACAATTTCAGGCCATTGGGGATTACACATGAATGTGATGAATAGATCGGGGTATCCTGCCCAACTACAAATGGCCATTGCATCTTGCTAATTTTGAATCATATATCGTGCTCCTCCAGTGAAAGATGATGGCAATATAATGCGCTTTCCCTGTGTTCTTGGATTAGTTTCTCCCCTCATGACTGCATCAGTTAAGCCCTTCTACATTTCTGCACGCAAATCTTTCTGATGCATGCGAATATATGTCAATCTATTTGATTCAATCATTGTATATTGACCAACAATGAATTTTTGGAATAATCACTTCGATGACATAACATTCAAGGGTTCACTTTATCTTTCATGCAGCCGGTAAGCGAAAAATTCCCTGAAGCTGTACTTTATAGCTGTTATGACACTTTTATGAACATTGTTCTCTTTGATTTCTTGTGTCAGGATATTTGTCATTCTCCTTTGCCGTTCGTGAGCTGACTCGGATGAGGTGAATTCAATCCTAGTTGTCAGTTTAGTAACTGACTCAGTCTCAGTTAGAAGTGAATTCTGACCTAGATGATTCCTAGGTTATTCTCAACTGAGTTAGCTTCCCCCTGAAACTGTCTGAGCTTTTCTCATAGTTTTCTTCAACTTCAGCTCTGGTAGATGTAGAACTAATCAGCTTGCTGAGTTCTCTACATTCCTCCTTAGTTTGATCATTAGTCTTGAACTTCTTTAGATTCAGTCTTTGCCCCATCAATCTTCCAACTGACCATTTATTACATCGTTCTCAACTATTTACATATTTACGTTTGGTTCAAAGCTAATCTTAAAGGTTTTAATCATCGAGGGTTGATATCAGCAAACTAACATTATTCCTAACAACTTTAAATTTCAAAGTATAGACTTCGATTTTAAAAGCATGGACTTGATAGATTCAAATAGGGAAAATATTCAATTATAATACAGACTATGTGAAATTTTAAATTAATGAACAAACGACAATAAATTAGTCATATATAGGACAACTTCAATCTTTCGGCACTGCATGCTGAGTCAACATGTCGTATTTCCACGTCACGCATTCTTAAATCACATCATTTATGATTTTAAATTTTGAAAAACTTATTTCCGTGTTATTTGAAATTGAATGATGTGGAAATACAGTGTATTGACTCAGCATTCCGGTGGGGAAAAATTGAAACTGTCCTATATTTGATTATTTTCTCATAGTTTGTATATTTATTTTTAATTTCGCATAGTTTATATTACTTTTTACAAAAGGTGCATAGTTTGTATTATAATTGAATATTTTCTCATTCAAATATCATAATAAAAATGTATTCTACTCGAGAACTCAACTAAACTAGTTTTTTTTTAATAATTTTTACACATGTGTCTCCACGATTTGAGCGTTCCAAAAAGACAATTGAACCAGTTTGAAGATCGGAAAATTTAATTAGTCTAAACAAGCGCATGATATATTGTATTGATCCTTATCTTTATATAATATAATATTAACTTTAGAAAATGTCCAGATGAACACCATTTGCCATATCACATGCCTCATTGTACATTTGGTTATATAATACCTCAATATTTAAGAACGAAACGTATATCTTAATTGGAAATCGGAATTAGTAATCCCCCATGCGATGAAGAAGAATATATGTCATTGTATTCATGTAAGTAGTATTCAGTTAATTAATGTATTGAAGATTTGAAGTTAAACTTTATTTTTATGTTCATATAAGTTTACATCAACATAAACTATAAAAATAGAACAAAAATGTGGACCATCATGAGGTTTTGGTTATATGCATACAACACAAAAAA
>AYJT01049437.1:0-20124 GCA_001278415.1 Ocimum tenuiflorum
AAAATAAAATAAAAATTTGTGAATTTTTAGTTATCCAATTGAAAAGATATGCAAATACTTTATTTAAATATCTTTTTGCCTCAAGTCTCATCCCAATTTCCACCGCCATTCGCCCATTCCTCTCCTCACTAGGCTTTGATTTTGCCTGAATCCTTGCACGCCCTTGAGAGTTCCCCACTCTCTCTGTTGTGTCTGTGCATCAATCGCGTCTTGACTCGTAAGATCTCAAGATTTTCGATATGCGGTTTTGGAGCTGCGCTTGACAAGAAATTCAGTAAGTCTTCCGTCTGTTGGAGATTGTTTTAATCCCTTTCTAACTGTTAATTGCTATGCCTCGCCAATTTCACATTCATATGTTTTCTTACTGGCTTTACTTGGCTGAATTCTTGATCGATGTCAGCTTAGCAGTACAGTATCGTGAAGAAGAGTTTATTTACTGCGTGTAATTGCATAATTGTTGTGCTAAATTTGACCTAATTGACAGGTAGAAATGGCTGTGGTGAGCAAGACCCGAAATATGTTGGAGGGTCTTGTGAAAGAAGGGTCATTCAAGTGGTTGACTAGAAGGCGGAGTTCATTTGATGAAGAGATTGAGGAAATGGAGAAGTCTCCATCCGCTGGGAAAAACTGGCTGCCGGAGCTCTCCATTACGGCAAATGTTGTTGTCCGAAGATGCTCGAAGTTAGTTCTCTGCCTGCTTGCTGGCTATTTCTCTTTTCTGATTGCATCCATTTCGTTTGCTGATGTTTCTGAATGTATTGTAACATCCTAGGGTGGGTGCCACACAAATTGGGGAGGTTGAATTTCTTTTTCTAAATGAGGATGTGGCAAAAATACTATTGTCAGAGAATATAAGGGGATTTGTGATATCCATTGGACATCACTTATGTACAAAAAACCTCAAACTAGCTCCTTTCATGCCTTTCCAGTTGACCATAAAGTATGCGATCACTTTATTTAGCTCTGGTGTAAACCCCAGCTGGCTTCTCAAGTACTATGTCTAGTTTGGATTTCTCCATTGAGTTTTCGTGACTTTGGAGAAGTATTTGAGTGTTATGGATGTGAAGAATTGTGATCGCATGACTGGGCCCTCATAACTAAAATGCTTCTGTAGACATTACTCATATTTTATTCAGCTTTTTTATGTTCTCGCATTTCCACATGAATTTGATGTTCTTTTTTCTCCTCAATTCCTCAAGAGCGAATATAGTTGGTTTGCATGACTTATTAAATTGATACGTGTTAAAGTTCCATAAGCCTACACCACAAATTGAAACTCAATTTGATTGAGGCACCTCAATGTTTTAAGCAACCAGCTATAATTGGCATGCAGAATATCCGAAAAGCACATCAATCTTGAACCTTATATTGTCTTATAATAATTTAATTCTAACATTGGCATAGGTAGTTCACATTATATGTAAAAGCATAATAATATTATTGGTTAGAATAGCAGTTAAAATTAGACTAATTCCAGATTATTTAATGCTCAGAACATAACACAATAGTGTAGTGAAACTTAAGTTTGTCATTTCTTTGTAACCATAGCGAAGCTGAGGTGGAAGAAATTATTCATTACTAGAGCATCTGGAGATACTCTTCCTACTTCGCAATGATGATGATTTAAGGAGTTGGCTTTGTAGTCCTCCCATGTTCTTGTTTGCAAATCCTTCTGATCTTTCTATATTCTAAGACCATTTCCTCCATTCCCTTGTTTAAAGTGGTTTGGAAAATTCTCATACATAAATTGTCCATTTTTTTACTTTGCTGATGGTTACGGAGAAGTTTCCACCTGTGTAAGCTACAGAAAGAGTTTGTGAATTTATCCCCACAATGGTGTGTCTTGTGCAGGCATGCCCCTGAAGATCTGGATCATATTTTTCTATATCTCCTATCACCTATGGTACATATCACTAAGGAAAATGGACATATGGTGGGTATCCAGGTTGTCCACAATTCAAAAATTGTCTCTTTTCGTAATGGGACCTTCATTGCCGAATAGGTCATGTTCACTGCAAAGTCCTTAGTCGAGCTATGAGAAATGGAGGTTTAGGGTTTCTTGGTTAGTTTCATAAAAGCTTTAAAGCCCCCTTTTCCGCATGAGCTGGTGAACCAATGTACTTTACATTTGCATTGCTATTTCATTATGGGATTTGGATTCCCATGATGGAATCTCATTTCAAAATTTTATTTTGCCTTATTATGTATAAATGAAAAAAAGGACGAATTCTTTCTTCATGCTATAATATGCCTTCAATATTTTATTTGTTTTTCTAATGCAGAATTCTTAGCCTTTCTCTGTGCCAACTACGAGAAAACTTTGATGCCGAGGCTTCTGATTTTTTAAAACATCAATCGAGGTTTCCTCGGAACTTTTTGGAATATTGTTGCTTCTTGGCTCTTGCATGGTCGATACATATAAATGGTTATTTGGATGACAAGAAGTTTCGACGTCTCACATTTGACATGATGGTTGCTTGGGAGTTTCCTGAAGCTTCCAGCGAACCATTGGTGCATGTAAGTTTTCATGTGTTTTCAGTAGCACTACAGCAGGATCACCTCTTAGTGTATGTTATTGTTATCAGCTTCAGACTGTAGTTCTGTTTTACCACAATATTTTCAATTCTGGGGGAAAGGCTGGGTTTCTTGGCACTGGACTGGAATTGGGGCACAAATTGAAAGAAAAATTATCATTGAACTCGTTATGTATTGCTCAACTCTTGTATACATAACAGGTGGATGATGATAGCACAGTTGGAATAGAGGCCTTTTCAAGGATTGCTCCAGCAGTTCCTGTTATTGCCGATGTGGTTGTCAGCGATAAAATATTTGAGGTGCTTGCGGGCTCAGCTAGTAATCGGCTTCATTTCTCAGTCTATGATAAGTATCTCTGTCGGTTGGAAAGGTACTCCCTGCCTCAGGCATTCTTTGGTTTATTGTCTCTTTCTGGATTGAAAAATTCCTGCAAAGCCCAGCTCCTTTTTCGTCTTGCTGGATAGTGCAGGTACTAAATTTGATATTTGAACTTTCCGCTATATATTTTGCAGACATCTGATTAAACTTTCATGCAAGCAGTATTCATTTTCTAAGTTTGAGATGGTAAAACATGTTAGGATGTGATTGAATTGTTGCATTAGATGTATATCATGTATTGCTGACATGTCTTTTAATTACTCAACCTCCACTTCCTTTTATTGAAATAAACCTATTACGTATTTTGTAGAACGTTTTTTTTTTTATTTCACAAGCCTTCTACAGACAAGGACTTTGAGCTATAGGTCAAGTGGTTTGATTGATTTCGTTGGCTGAAATGTAACTTCCTGTTAATTTTCATGGTTCCTCTGGGACCCATAACATTAGAGGAGCTGTGAATGTTTCTGGGATTTATTGGCAATTTAGTGCCATGAGTTTTTTTGGTAAATGTTGGTTTTGGCTACAATTTGATGTTTCTTTAGACCACTTTAGATTTGCATAGTTGACTGATTTATTGATCTATAGTTTCATTTGTCTGTGATTGTATTATATCGTACGAATATGTTAATAATTTCTCCATTTTATGTGCTACGGTTAATGTTTCCACTAGTGGTCATTGCTTCATCATCTTGCACCCTATCCTAGGATAACAATGATGCACACTCGCGATTATGTTATTCATTGTTTCTTTTGCATTAGCTGTTTTGAATTTCTTTTATTCACCATTGATAATTATAATCATGTTAAGTCGATTAAGAAAGTTGTGTGCTATGTACTTAAATGTTCTAATTATCATTCTTACAAGTTCTGTAGGTCAGTAAGAAAGTTGCAGTCCCAATCTGAATCTTCTCTCCTCTCTTCCTTACGTTCCGGAAGAGGGGAAAAAATCCTAGAAGTGGATGGAACTGTCACAACGCAACCAGTTCTTGAGCATGTGGGTACTTCAACATGGCCTGGTAAGTCTATATCTATTAATAGCGGGTGGGAAATATGTTGATAACAAAAGGTGATAAATATGTTGATAGTGGGTAGCGAAAAGAAAACTGTTCAGGTATGTACATTTGTCTTTTCTCAGGAGATGCCTATGTTTGTCATTGCAGGCCGGTTGACTTTGACTGACCATGCTCTATACTTTGAAGCCCTTTTTGTTGTCTCTTATGATAAAGCAAAGTCCTATGACCTTGCTGATGATTTGCAGCAAGTTGTTAAACCTGACCTTACAGGGCCATGGGGGACCAGGCTTTTTGACAAGGCAGTCTTCTACAAATCAAGTGCACTGTAAGACAATCTTGCCATCATATTGTTTCCATTATAATGAAATAGGCTGTACACATGCTTGCCTCTTTCATTTATATTTTAGGGAGAGTTTATATGTTCATCCGGATTTCTGGTGCAGATCAGAACCTGTTGTAATGGAGTTTCCAGAGCTTAAAGGTCACACACGTCGCGACTATTGGTTAGCTATTATTCGTGAGGTTCTTTATGCCCATAGATTTTTGTTGAAGTTCCGGATCAGTGGCCTTGAACGAGACGAAGTGCTTCTGAAGGCTATATTTGGGATTCTGCGAGTACAAGCCCTTAAAGAAATGAGTTTTACACTCCCTCTTAGCTTTGACGCTCTTCTTATGTTCAATGTGTGTGATCAGCTTCCACTTGGGGATTTGATCCTTGAAAAACTTGTGAATGCATTGGCCGTGGGTAAGATGGACAAAGGAAATTCAATATCATCTGGAGATGGGGTTCAATCAAGCTCTGTTCTATCTCTTGCTTCTAATTTGGGGTTTGTTATTGGAAAAAGTGGTGGATTGTTTAACAATGGTGGACAGGTGGTTGGTGAAATTGTTGTTGGCGAGATGACCTCTTTGCAGAAAGCTGTTAAAGAAGCTAGAAGTAGCTATGAAAATGTGGTGCTTGCTCAAGCTACAGTTGATGGAGTTAAAGTTGATGGCATTGACACCAACTTAGCTGTGATGAAGGTATGTCACAGCTAACAATGCATCTTTTTTATCCAATCCCATGTGGTTTTGATGGTTGTGATATTATTGCTGGTGCTTTGCTGCTCGTTAGTTTTGATATCACTTCTAAATGTGATATCTTGTCCTAAATGGCATTGACACAAATAAAATTGTTCTGACAAAATAAATGTGATTGGTCTTATTTTTTGAAAAACTGATTACCTATTCATGTCCAGCTTTTTCTGAAAGTGTTCATGAAATCACAGGAATTACTTTCTCCAGCAACAGAAATCTGGAATTGGCTTGTTTTCTTAATCTCCTGGGAAGAACCCTGGAAATCTTCATTATTCTGTTTGGTCTCCACCTATATTATCTGCAAGTGAGTACACATTTTGACTGCTTATATAAAAACATATTTCCCAGGATGTGTTGCCTCATCTATAATATTCCTTCTCCATTTCTCATAATTTAAACAAAATAATTCCCTGACTCGTTCAAAGTCAAGCCTTAATAAGTAATGAATCCACATAATCCACCGGTAGAGAATATACTAATATTACAGCCGTCTGAAATTGACTAATATTTGAATTATTATTCTTATTATTGAGAGATACTTGCTTGAAACACAAGATTAGCATTAATTAATATCTTGCAATTCGTTTGATGCCTTATTGTGTGTGTTCATGCACTCAATGATTTCTATACCTATTTTTCTTTAGTATGGAGATTAACTACTGAAGGTACTGTGACAAGATTGTACTGAAATTCTCCACACTGTTTCATGTAGAATGCAAATGATCATTTTATACTCAAGATCATATCCAGAAGTTTATGCAACAGATTTGATATGGGTCCCTACTGAATCCTTTGATCTTAGGTGAACAATCTTAGTAAAAATTTTCACTGGTTTTACCACATTTCAAAGCCAGACCAGAATATGTTTATTGGGTGCTTGGTACTCTGAGAGAATGGTAATGGGAATAGTGGTATAGTTGAAGAAGGGTATTGAGACAATGATTGATTCTCTACGTTTGAAGTATCAAATGTATTATTAAGGAATGACTCCTCAAAATACACTTTATGATGTTATTTGCTCCCCAGTTTCTGTTTAACATTAGGTATTGGAACACCATTGGTGGATATATCTCTTACAGGAGAAGTAGGAATACCATTTAGCAAACTATTACTAAGAAAGTAATATATCTTCAGAAAAGAAAAATTCTTCATTAAGCTAATTCCTAAACATTGTTTGCAGAGGGTGGATGGGCTATGCTTTGGCAACAGTGTTCATCTTTTTGGCAGTATTCATGTTGCTTACACGTTATTTTGGTCAAGGAAAGCCTATTGATGAACTGAAGGTAACAGCACCACCTGCGATGAACACTATGGAGCAGCTTCTAGCTGTGCAGAATGCTATTTCACAAGCTGAAGAGCTAATTCAAGATGGAAATATTCTTCTTCTAAAGTGCCGTGCGTTACTACTCTCCATTTTCCCACAGGTTTCATCTGGTCTTCTCTTTGTTCTCATAAGTTTCTTTTGTCATTGAAGACTGATGGCTTAACATTTTCTTCGAAATAGTTGGAAACCAAAATTTCGTATGCAAGTATTTTAGCTTCTTTGATACCAGAATAGCATGAGTAATGACACACAACTGGTGATTCTGTTTGAGTTGAGGGGCGTATTGGGTGAAAGAAGCATCTGTTGCAACAAAAAACCATATATGCTCCGTAATTTAAATAGCTTGGCATGGGCTTTTATGTGATGCTAAAATATTCATAACACTATCTCAACACATTTTTTATATGGTATTGACGGGAAATATATCTTTATAATCTCAATGGCATATTCAGAATATACAAGTTGTGACTTCATGTCTGCACCTTGCGCATATAAAATATTAGAATCTTCCTGTTGCCTGTATAACTTCAGATTACGATGAATGATATCTTACTTCAATTCGAATTCCCATGTTGACGACGATTCCTTGAATCTACAACACACAAAAGCCCAGTTATATCGCAATCCGCTATCATACTCACCACGAAGTGATAAGAACTCTCACGCATGATGTTGTATATGACAGATGAAAATGGAGATTTATGTCAACTCCATAAAAACCAATAGTTGAAGCCACTTTTTCTAGATCATTATCTCCCTTTTCATGTAAAGGTGGTCTTATTGTGCTACATTCTAAAATAGAAAGAATTCTGATAAAACATACAATGGATGGAGACTGTATTGGCTAACCCTGTAGGGTTGGGAATCGACATTATATTAAAACCAAATGCTGCATCTTGGATCATGTACGTGACATTGTTCTTTAATTGTGTATGTTTGATGCAATGTGCAGGCTACTGAGAGATTGGCTTTGGCGCTTTTGGTTGTGGCCTTGGTTCTTGCTCTTTTACCGGTTCGATTTATCTTTCTGTTGGTTTTCTTGGAGACGTTTACGAGATATTCGCCGCTTCGAAAACCCAGCACAGAAAGATGGATGAGAAGGTTGAGGGATTGGTGGTTTAGCATTCCTGCAGCACCTGTCATTCTCAAGCGAATCAACGAAGACAAGAAGAAACAATGATGCAAATATTATCTTTGTGCTACTTATGTATTTCTGTGTATGTAAATTTGTAATTGTCATTGCGATTTGAGATCGTTATAATATGGCATTTTATTACCAAAGAAAAGAAAAATTACAATGCTAAGGCTAAGATTAGAAGGACCAAAAGAGATGGTTGAAAAAACGAATATTGTGATAGAAGTGTGACTGACTAACAAATTCTCTTTCAGATAGAGATCCATGAGCGATGATCAATTGTTGTTAGTTAATTGAAAGGATTCTCTGTTTTAGTATGCATTGTAATCTCAAATTTTAAGTAACCAACAAGTGGTGCATTTTGAGTTCTTGCACTTCTTTGAAGAAAACCTTTTGAGGGCTCTAGCCTTCTTAGAATTGATTTCGTTGTAGTTCATTCATTTTCTTTTGTAATTAGAATGTGATGTTTTTAAATTCTTTCATAATGTTTCAATGATCTTATGATCTATTGGACACATGTAAGGCGTTTTAACCACTTGCATCATGAGTTGGAGATTCATTTATATTTTGTAGTAAATTAGTCCTATGCCTTGTCAAAGCTAAAATGCCTTCAATTTAACAAAAATACAAAAAAACCCTATCCACAAGAAATAAATTATGAGATAAGTAATATTTCCAATGAAGAAATACAAGCATAAAGATATCAGACGAGTAGAAGTCCAGCTAAGTGCATAGATAACTCCAAAATGCGTCTGGAATGAGAAAATATAAAAGGAACACGAATTTGGTATTAGTATTACATTGATAATAGAAATGAAATGCCTAGGAGAAACCAAAAAAAAACTTGATCTTCAAAAGATATATTTCTGTTCTCCTAAGTCCATATATCCCTACTCTAGATCTTTTTAGGACTATAGCAATGAATTTCTTTTTCTTAGTTCATTTTGTTTCATAATTTCTTTTCTAATAGTTACTATTACTTCCAATCAACTATTGCATGGGTTAGAAGAATTTTGCTATTTCAAACCTGTAATTCAGTTGAAGATGACGTCATGAGGTCTAACGATGAACAGTGTACTTATCAAATAAGAAAGTAACCCGAATCAAGGGTCGCTTATATCATGGTTTTTAATATTTTAGTTGGTGGTAAGTGTAAAACCCTAATCTAATTCTAACATAATTGAAGTGTTAAATTAATTTTAAACAATAAATAAAGCATAAACCAGAACATTTTTTTTATAAAATGACATTATATGCAAAAAGACAGATTATTTATCAAACCATGCTAAACCAAAGTACAAGATTATATAATATGCCTTCCATCAAGATTCAAATAACTGTTAAAAACTTCTCAAGGACCCGAGTCCAGAACAAAATTGAAGCCAACGCATAACCTAAATATTTAATTTATAACATCAAAATGCTATGACTTCCATATCATTCGACCATCCGTACACGTCCACTTTATTGACCTAAAATACTAATATGGGATTAGAATATAGGAATATATTTAGTGTGGGTGTTATGCAAATGATTGCTAATGCAGATATATCACTGATTGATAATGATGGTGATGCAAGGATCACTTGCAACACCTTATTGATAAATAACGATGATACAAGGATGACTTGTAACATCTGAATGACGACCGAATCCAATGATCACTTGAAAACACCTTGGCGCTAAGTTGTGCACAACGGTGAAATAAATGATCACTCCAAATCCACTTTATGATGGGAAGTCATACACGTCAAGCAAATCATATCAACATGAACAATCATAAATCAACGACATAGCATAAATGAACTTTGTTGATCTTGAAGGTAATTCGAATAGCTCAACCTGATATCTAACATTCTAGTTGTTCCATGCCTAAAAATCATATAAAAATGTATATTTTAGTTTAAATCACACTTGAATGCTTAATAATATTTATAATCTGAAATTTATAAAATTGAAAATCCTATTATATCAAATCATACCTTATAAAATATTTAGTATGATTGATGAGGCCTTTTAAACGAAGTACATGATCTAAGTTCATGTGATTCTTATATTCAGTAAAAGTTTTTTTATTAATTATAAATTAAGAAATAAATTATATTATTAACAAAACTCACCACAAACATAACTCATGGTTCTACTAACGCTTGACTTAACATTACAGAGCTAGATTTATCTTAATATAAACTAAACAAACCTGTGATCTTAACTAGATCTTTAATCCTTACTGAATTAGATTATGTTTATTAGGAATAGTTATAACTTATGTGGTAGTTTACATAAAAAGATACTAAATTAATGTGTGTTATCAAATGGTCCTTAGCATGATGTGTAAATAGTCAGAACCAAAATGATACTAATGAACTTTTTTACATGTAACCATCTATATATAATCATATTTATACCACAAATCCCAATTCAAAAAATGTAATACAAGTGAATTTTAATTCTGTATGAAAACTACATACATTACTAAAATTATTAAATTAATTAATGCTAGCTCATGAAATATATTAATGCCGCAAGATAGTGATCTATACATATATTTACACTTCATCATATTCCAACAATCAAAATCGTGACCATAAATTAATACAAATCTTAATTCATGATCCAAATTGAAGGCATACTATCATAAAGTATATAATTACATAATGTTTTAATCATATAAAATGAAATCCTAATCTTTTAATTTAATTCTAAAAGGGCAAAATGCTAGAAACTAAGAGGAGAAAGGTTAATACCTTATATGCTTGATTTTTCGGCTGAAACGTGAACAAGAGAAATCACTACTATTTATATTAAAATTTTAGGAATTAAACTTCAATTTAATAGGTTTAGTCATCACATGAGACCTCTACCTTGTTACACTGCTTAGAGAATAGGTTGGAGACTACTTTTTGTTATATAAAAATTGTATTCTCAACAATTAAGGTATATACATTAGCATGGCAATTATATATTCAAAGGTATGTCTTATTTTATGTATTTACGTAGATGAAATGATAATATTGTTCATATATATAAATTACTATATGTTTCTTTATTTTAAAATTAAATGCAGTTTTCTCCTTCTTTTTATAAATTAAACATATGTTTAATCTAAAGTATTACTTTTAAATTAAGGCACAACTTTAACTAATATAATTAACAAATTGATAGTTGAATAATATCAGAATATTGATTTAAGAAGTTATTTAAAATTTGGGTTGTAACAATAAGTAAGTGGGCCACATTTTAAATTATTTTTTGTAATTTTTATGGGTATCAGGATTTTGATCTGTTTAGATTTGTTTTGTTGTAGAGTTTTTATGATCATCTAAATTTCTCTAATTTGATGATATCTAAGTCTCCTACTCTGACTGGTAGAGTTTTTATCTCTTATTTATAGGTCTCTTTTTGAAAGTTTAGAATAAGTTTTTATGAATTAATAATTGTGACTTTTTTAATCCACTTCGGAGAATGTTTGAATTTCTTTTGGTTTTAACAGGAAATTCTTTATCGACTAGTCAAACGAATTCTCACTGCCGTTTATGGCGTCATTCATCGATCCAAGATTATTGAGTCAAGTCGCTCTTTGAATCATAGATGTTCTAATCTACCTACGGTTCTTTGAGGGCTATGCTCAAGATGGACTATCAACCCAAATCCTTTGTCATTCCAAACTTGCTTCTGCATACGTGTTCGGATCACGGTCTCTTGGGGATCATATCATTTAGTACCAGATTTTATGTTTCTTTGCTTTTCTGTATCATATTCTCTCTTTCGTTTTTATTTCATGTTTTCTTGTCCTATGTCGTTAATCGCTAAAATATTTAACTACCCACAGGTGTACGGTATAATTGCATATAGTAGTGAGCTGGGTCGAATCCTAAAGAGACTGAACAAACGAACCAAATTAAATACCTGAAATTCTCGTTATCATTGTTTAGACTACCGAATCAAGAGAGACTTATTTCCACTTAAACAAAATTGTTGGCCAGATAATAAAGCGAACATTCATAATAAAATCAAAAGAATATGAGAAAGATTTAAACCGAAATCAAATATATAAACTATCAAAGCACTAGATCCATCTACAACTAGCCCTAGAAAACAAGGATTATTAGCTAGACATCAAGAAAACTAAAATAAAACTGATGGAATAAGAGTTCATGGCAAAGAAAGAATCTAGAAAACACGATGGAATTCCGTTGTTCTCCACATGGACTCCGATATCACTCTCCTGCTCCGTTTCTCACAAAGATTGGTCCGAATCTCCCAATTACCCCTATTTACGTTTTTGGACTTCCTTTTTATACTCATGTGACCAACTCTTCAAATCGGACCTAGATCAGCAAACACTCGGATAAACGCACGGGCCATGCACCTATGAAGGAATGGCACATGGTCACTGCGTAAATTCTGCAAGCTGACTCCAGTATTTGCGCATGGGCCGTGCGCGAATGGCTTAAAAGCGCACAGTCCGAGCACAACCTCGGACTCAATTTCATATTATTTTTCACACGGGCCATGCGTGTCTGGTTCAGTTGCACATAGCCTGTACTCAACCTTTGACTCAAAATCCAAAGCTTGGCTCTATTTGATCCTTTTTCTGCACATTTTCGACACAAAAACCTCAAACCATCCAATGAAACATAAATCACATGAAACAATGAAGAAATCATCACTTAAGACTCAAATACGACTCAAACAAGAGCATCAAAAGAAGAGAAAATCAGTGTTTATCAGTCGTCTTGTTTTCATTTCTTATTTTCTTATTCTTTTGTTTTGCTTTTTGTTTTCATATTCCTTGTCAAGCGTGTTAGTATTTTCTTCTTTCAATGTCGTGAATAGTGAATTCGGTTAGATCTTTCTTGATTTGTTGAGGTTTTCCTGATTTTGTGAGATCTTGTAATGCCCCGTCCTTTCCAGGTCCAGTGCACTACTTCAATAAATAGTAATGGTTCAAACAACAATAGCAAAACATCATAAAAACATGCATTACATGAATCCATAAATAGGTTGATAATTCATCAAGTCTCACAACAGTACATTGGGTTTAGAGTTACATTGGTCCACAAAAAGTGAGTTTGAACAACGGAGTAACATGGTCGGGATACATATCCTAAGGCACTTTAAAATTCACAAAATGATCCAGCTTGCTCAATGTCTCCAACTCCACCTACGCTCCAATCTGCACATTTAGAAATATATGCAGGGCTGAGTACATTTGCACTCAGTGAACACATTGCCGAAATAGTACATAAATAAAAGCACGAATTGTCATAATTATCAGGAGAGGCACATGGGATTTTAGTTCATTTGAAATCCTCACATGTTCGTCAAAATCATTTTTTGCATTTCATACCAAGCTTGAGTTTTAAGTTCAGTCCATCTACACCTTCTGTTATCATGGTGTGAACTGGGAAGTAAACCTTCTTCCACGGCCATGGTCTCCATTCCATTTGGAAGGCACCAACAATGCACTAGTCTTAGTATTTCTAGTCTTTGAGTCTCGATCGAATAATATTAAACCACAACATCATTTGATATTAGGCTCTGACCACATTTGCCGATTCAGATTTACAACCTCTCTAATCGCCATCTGATTAGAGGACAAATAGGTAATACAAAATATTTTATTTAAAGCATTTCATGAGTTGATAAAGCAGTATAACATTTCATTTTGGTTTTAATATACAGAAAAGCCCACCTCAATGCCTAAAGTCGCGGTTTTGCTAGCCTTGTTGATAGATTGCTCTTGGTTTATTGACCCTTTGATCACCTTCATAAGTATAGTTGAAGTGAGAACAGTTGTTGATTCTTGATATATAGTTCATTAGAACTCGTATACTTAGGCTCTTATGTCATGATGTTCGATTATTATTGTTTATTTAAATGTGCGAGTTTACTTGAAGGGTTGGGGTACGTATTTGGAATGAATTGTAATAAGGAATTGGATTTAATTTGGATCAAGGAAGGAGCAATTCGATCGAATTTGGAAGGTGACTTCGATCAAATTGGAGTGGTTGGTTCTGGTCGAATTTGATTTCAAGAATCTGCTTGAAAGTTGGGATTTGGAGACCAATTCGGTCGAATTGGGATGCCCAATTCGATCAAATTGGGTTTCGGTTTCGATCCAAATTTCAATCGATGTGGATTTTGGTCGAATTAGGGTTTGGAATTTGGGAAGTCCAGTTCAATCGAATTGAAGGATGAATTTGGTCGAATTGGCAGGGACAAGCCGCACGTGAAATTCAAACGGAGAGATCAAACATTAAGCGTCATTTGGGGATACAATTTGGTTGAATTGGAATGCCAATTCGATCAAATTGGAGAGGCTATCTCGATTCGCGAACAACGAGGAATGCCAAATTTCGATCCTAAGCTCGATGCTATCATTCTTTTCCAGTCGCCACAAACAAGAATAAGGAAGGTTCTATAGATAACATGCTTTTATCCAACAACAACAAGGATCAAGCTCAAGAACCTCATACAATCACGGTTCAAGTTTCAAAAGATTTGACAAGGATGGAAGGTCCACATGTATATACAAAAATCACATTCAAGGATGGTTATTGAACACTAAGAACAACATTTGAGCATGCATTTCGAGATTAGCAAGAGGTTCATCTTATCAAGAACACAAAGACGGCACTAGGACTCAAAGTACATGTCATAGAGTGAGGTCTTCTAATGGTTACCTTACTTAGTTCTCGAGATGAAGAAGGTGATGAATGGACTTTGGCTTCAAGGATCCCTCATCCTCTTCCAAAAGCAAAATGAGTTTGAGAGTGTTTACGTTTTCTTTTAAGTGTGCCTCAACACATGAGAGTAGTAAGAAAAGTGAGGGAGGGACCTTGTTATCACTATTTATACTTCAAGGAATAATGGATAGGGTTTTGAGACTTATGTTTATAACTCGTACCATAATATAAATAAATTTCATGACATAAGCCATGTAACATTAGTTACATGTTATATTACTCGAGCCCAATGCTTCGAATAATAGCCTTCAATCACTATTATTTTTCTGCCACTCGAAATTTCATATAATAACTTACATAAAATGAAAATAAAAATATGGGGTGTTAAAATCTACCCACCTTGCAAAACCGACGTCCTCAAAATTTGCGAGGCCCACTCGAACAACTCGAGATAGTTGTTCTATATCTTGTCCTCGAGTTCTCACGCTGCTTCTTCAACTCCATGATGTTTCCATAACACCTTTATGAGTGGAATCAATTTGGTTTCGAGCTCTTGCATTTTTCAATCAAGTATAGCTTCGGGCTTTTCCTCATATTGGAGATCAGGTTTTAGAACAACTTCCTCTTGGTGAATCACGTGCTTTGGGTCATGCATATACTTCCTCAATTGCGACATATAAAACACATTGTGCACGT
Organism: Ocimum tenuiflorum; assembly: GCA_001278415.1. Taxonomy (NCBI): domain Eukaryota; kingdom Viridiplantae; phylum Streptophyta; class Magnoliopsida; order Lamiales; family Lamiaceae; genus Ocimum; species Ocimum tenuiflorum. The sequence continues at coordinate 14,851 of AYJT01049437.1, forward strand.
TCTCCAATCTGGTTGGCAGGGCTAGGTGGTAAGCTGCTGCTCCAATTCTTTCGAGAATTTCGTAGGGTCCAATATATCAGGAATGATCCCTTTAGATGGCGATACTTTCAGGAACACTTTGTCGCCAACCTCAAAGTTCAACTCGGTGCATCAGGTATCGGCATATGACTTTTGTCGAACTTGAGCCTCCTTGATATGAGCTCGGATTAGTCGGATGGTTTCGATCATTTCTGCCAGCTCTTCGAGTCCAAGTACTTTTCTCTCACCTACTTTGTCCCAATATAACAGAGATTTGCATTTCTTATCATAGAGTGTTTCATACGGTGCCATCCTAATCGTCGGCTGATAGCTATTGTTGTAAGCAAACTCAATCAAAGGTAAAACTCTTTCCCAACTACCCCCTTGGTCCAAAACCACTATTCTTTAACATGTCTTCTAAGGTCTGGATGGTTCGTTCTGGCTGGCTATCGCTCTACGGGTGAAATGTTGTGCTGAAGCTCAAATGCGTCTCCATTCCTCTCTGTAAACTTGTCTAGAATTTAGAAGTGAACTTCGCATCACAATCAGATGTGATTGTCGCTGGCACTCCATGCAATCACATGATTTCTCGTACATACATCTCATCTATCTTGTCGGATCCATAAGTGATCTTGATTGGCACGAAATGGACACTCTTGGTGAGTCGGTCCACAATTACCAATATTGTTGCATTCCTTCACTGTGACTTTGCCAGACTCGTTACGAAATCTATGACTATATGCTCCCACTTTCATTCAGGAATCTCCAGTGGTTGTAACTGCCCATAGGGTCGCTCATGTAAGACTTTCACTTGCTGACAGGTCAAACATCTTTCTACAAAAGCTACTACATCCCTCTCATTCCATCCCACTAGAAATTTAGTTTCAGGTCCTGATACATCTTGGTGCTGCCAGGATGGGCTGCATAAGGTGTCTCGTGCACTTCCCTAATGATTTTGATTCTCAAGATTTCGTCGTTGGGCAATGATTCGTCTTTCAAACATTAGGGCATTATCGACTACTTCTTAGTTATCGGTTTGCCTTGTTCATTCAAACTTTTGCTCTTAATGCCTCCAGTTCCTCGTCCTTGCCTTGGTCCTCTATTATTCGTGTCCTTAAGTCAGGAACCACTCGCAAAGCTTCCATGATGCTCATTACTATGGTAGGTGGAGTCAGAACTTCCAACTACATCCTTTCGAACTCTAGGATCAGTGCTTCTTTACGAGTTAAGAGTGCGTACATTCTTGAATCAGCCTTGCGGCTCAAAGCATCGCTACAGTATTCGCCTTTCCTGTGAGATAGTTGATAGCAAGGTCATAGTCCTTTACGAGTTCTAGCCATCTGCGTTGCCTCATGTTTAGGTCTTTCTGCTCAAGGAAATACATTAGAATCTTGTGATATTGCCTCAGTACTAGGTCGTAGACCCTTGCTGTACCCCACACAGGTGATGTCTCCATATTTTCAGTGCATGCACAATTGATGCTAGCTCGAGGACATGTGTAGGATAATTCAACTCGTGAGGTCTTAGCTGTCTTGAGGTGTAAGCAATCACCTTGTCATACTGCATCAACACGCATCCTAATCCATTCTTAGATGCGTTGGTGTAAACCTCGTAATCCTTCTTAGCTTCTGGGACTGCTAGTACTAGAGCAGTTGTTAATCTCTTCTTTAATTCTTGGAAGCTCGCTTCTCATTCTATTGGCCACTCGAATTTCAATACTTTTTGCAAGAGTCACGTCATCAGCTTTGCTATCTTAGAAAATTCTTCGATAAATCAACGATAGTCACCAGTCAATTCAAGAAGCTGTGGATCTCGTTTGGCATTGTCGGAGTCTTCCAATCACTCACGACTTGTACCTTTTTTGGGTCGACTTTTATTCCGTCGGCTGAAATGATATGGCCGAAGAACATCACTTCTCTTAACCAGAATTCACATTTACTGAACTTAGCGTATAAACTCTCGGTCCTCAAGGATCTCTAGTACTATTCTCAGATGCTCCTCATACTCTTGCTCTCCTTTCGAATATATGAGTATGTTGTTGATGAATACCAACACAAATCTGTCCAAATAAGGCTGAAACAATCGGTCCATAAGGTCCATAAAAATTACTGGCGCGTTCGTCAATCCGAATGGCATTACCACAAACTCATAATGATCATATCTGGTTCTAAAGGCAGTCTTGGGGATATATTCATTTCGGATCTTTAGCTGGTGGTATCCTGATCTCAGATCAATTTTTGAGAAAGCACTTCTCCTCTGAGCTGATCAAACATGTCGTCAATCCTAGGCAACAGATACTTATTATTCAATGCGACCTTGTTCATTTTTCTGAAGTCGATGCACATTCTCATGGATCCATCCTTCTTCTTGATGAATAACACCAGTGCTTCCCACGACGGTACACTCGGCCGAATAAGCAACTCTTGCAACCGTGCCTTCAACTCTTACAGTTCTTTTAGTACCATTCTATACGGTGCTTTCGAAATCGGGGTCGCAGTAGGTTCTAAATCGATAGTGAACTCCAGCTGGTGATCTGGCAGTAATCCTGGCAATTCCTTTGGAAATACATTGGAAAATTCTCTAATGACTGCCACGTCTTCGAGACGTTTCTCTTCTGCTTCGCCTCCATTGAGGTACACCAGATAAGCTTAACTATTCTCCTTTTTGTTTAACTCCTCGGCTTGCAAGGCGAAGATGGTAGGGACTCTCCTTTTAGGAATCCCAAAGAAATCAACGGGCTCTTCTTCTGGCTTTCTGAACGAGATTCTTCTTTCTCGGCATCGGATCATTGTAAAATTTTTGGCTAGCCAATCCATCCCAAAAATAATGTTTACGTCCCACATCCCTAACACGTGTAACCTACCAATCAATAGTTTAAGAGAACTTAATTCGACTTCTAAGTTCGAACATACACGTTTAGTTTCCATAACCTCTTTTGAAGGAGTGGGTACACTCATGCTTGGGGATGTTTTCTTAGGACATAAATTTAAGTTCCCTACAAATGCTTCAAATATAAAGGAATGTGATGCACTGGTATTGAATAAAACAATGACATACGTATACATAATTGAACCCATAGCTGTCAAGTTTTCTTGATCCCCTCCTTGGAGCCTAAGGTTATCTTCTCCTCCATCTTGGCAGATGGTACGAGCCCTGCCCTGAGGGTGTTGCGGGGGTTTCTGATTTTGATTCTGCGGTGGGTTGTTCTTGGGCTGAGCCTGCATGGCTCTCAATGGCTGGCCCTAGCCTTGAGGCCTCTGAACGCTTTCATGGGTTCTGCTCCTGCACTGGGACGCAAAGTGACCCATTCTCCCACACTTGAAACAACTATTCCTAAGCTCAATGCTATAATTCTTTTCTAGTCACAAACAAGAACAAAGGTCCTAGAGATTCCATATGCATCTAGGTTCGATAGATAACATGTTTTTATCCAACAACTTCAAGGATCAAGCTCAAGAACCTCATACAAGCATGGTTCATGTTTCAAAAGATTCGACAAGGATGGAAGGTCCACATGCATATACGAAAATCACATTCATGGGTGGTCATTGAACACAATAAGTACAACATTCCAACATGTATTTCGAGATTAGCAAGAGGTTCGTCTTATCAAGGACACAAAGATTGCACTAGGACTCAAAAAACGTGTTATAGAGTGAGGTCTTTCGATGACTACCTTAGTTAGTTCTCGAGATGTAAAGGTGATGAATGGACTTTGTCTTCAAGGATCCCTCCTCCTCTTCCAAGCGCAAAATGAGTTTGAGAGTGTTTAGGTTTTCTTTTAAGTGTGCCTCAACACATGAGAGCAGTAAGAAAAGTGAGGGAGCGTCCTTGTTATCACTATTTATACTTCAAGGAATAAAGAATAGGGTTTCGAGACATATGTTTATAACTCGTACCATAATATAATTAAATTTCATGACATAAGCCATGTAACATTAGTTACATGCTATATTAATCGAGCCCAAGGTTTCGAATAATAGCCTTCAATCACTATTATTTTTCCGCCACTCGAAAATTTCATATAATAACTTAAATAAAATGAAAATAAAAATATGGGAAGTTAAATTCTCCCCACATTGCAAAAATTACATCCTCAAATTTGCTAGGCTCACTCGAACAACTCAGGATATTTGTTCCTCATCTTGTCCTTGAGTTCCCACATTGCTTCTTCAACTCCATGATGTTTCCATAATACCTTTACGAGTGGAATCGATTTGGTTCCGAGCTCTTGCATTTTTCAATCAAGTATAGCTTCGGGCTTTTTCTCATATTGGAGATCAGGTTCTAGAACAACTTCCTCTTGGTGAATCACGTGCTTTGGGTGATGCATATACTTCCTCAATTGTGACACGTAAAACACATTGTGCACGTTCTCCAATCTGGTTGGTAGAGCTGGGCGGTATATTGCTGCTCCAATCCTTTCGAGAATTTCGTAAGGTCCATTATATGAAGGTCTTAAGTCCCCACCTGCTCCAAAACAAGTGATCCCTTTAGTGGCAATATTTTTAGGAGCACTTTGTTGCCAACCTCGAAGTTCAACTCGGTGCATTGGGTTTCTGCATATGACTTTTGTCGATCTTGAGCCTCCTTGTTATGAGCTCAGATTTTTTAGATGGATTTGATAATCTCTGCCACTGCTTTGGGCCCAAGTTCACCTACTTCATTCCAATATAATGGAGATTTGCATTTCTTACTATAGAGAGTGCTTCCCACCGTGCCATCCCAATCGTCGTCTGATAGCTATTGTTGTAAGCAAACTCAGTCTGTAGCGCCCCGACCTTCCCAGGTCGGGTCACCACTTTGTTGCTTGCAATTGGAGGACGATATCTAATCTTTAGGGTTTAGGGTTTTGATTGGGTAGTAGCGAAATGAATACTAGTATCGATTGAAGGAAGGAGTCAACTCCAAGAAGGTGACCCGCTTTGATACCACTCTGTAGCGCCCCAACCTCCCCGGGCCGGGTGGCCACTTTGTTGCTTGCAATTGGAGGGCGATATTTAATCTTTTAGCAACAATAATTGAGATGGAAATATAGAAAATGAGTACGGAATGAGATATGTTATAGAGAATAACATAAAAGATTCGATTACAGGAATGAGCAAGAAGTTAAATGACAAAACCAACATAAATAGTGTATATTTAATTACAGACATCAAGTCAAATATTCAAAACCGGGAAGCATGGTTGAGGAATACATATGAAGATGTATTCCTCAGGGCAATGGGGTTTACAAAATAATTCCCTATACTCAAC
>AYJT01049445.1:0-12974 GCA_001278415.1 Ocimum tenuiflorum
CTAGTTATATGATGTACAAGGTATTCTATGCATCTAATTCTAATTTTCCAATTTTGCAAATCTAAAGCCTACTCGTTCCTCTTTTCTCTCTCTCGCCAGTAGCCATCCAATCGCCGCCCAACCTCTCACCACCATGGTAGCCGCCTGCAACCTCACTGCCGCCGGTCACCGCCTCGCAGCACATCGATTTGCGAGAAAGGTTTCGGATTACAGTGAGGCGGATGATGTCGTTTTTTGCGACATTGAGTGCGGAATATTGGTTTGACGATAGTTCCAATGGAGGAATTTGTTCAGGATTGGAGGATTGTTGCAGTCGGAGTAGCCCCTGCTGTTCGAGAAGGTGTATGAAGGGCAGTTCTTTAAAAAAAAACATTCAAGCATTGTTTGTTGAAGAAAGTAGAAGGGTTGATTTGGTTAAGAAGTCGAAAGCTTGGCGAAATTCTGGAGGAAGAGATTTCTCATAGGTACTTAATAATCTGGTTGTTGACTAGCGATTCAAATATTTTGGGTTCGTTGTTTTAGGGTTCATCTTTTTGAATTTGTCGCTTGAAGAAATTAGATTTTGGATTGAAAATTGAAATGGAATTTTTTGTTGAATTTGTTTCATGGGAGGAGGAAAGAAAACAGTCGAGCTCGAGCTCGATCTTAACGAGCTATGAACCGAGTCGAGCTCGAGAGGAGGAAAGAAAACAATCAAGCCCTAGCTCGAACTCGATCTTAACGAGCTATGAATCGAGTCGAGCTCGAGAGGAGGAAAGAAAATAGTCGAGCTCGAGCTCAAACTTAATCTTAACGAGCTATGAATTGAGTCGAGCTCAAACTCGATCTTAACGAGCTATGAACTGAGGCGAGCTTGAGAGGAGGAAAGAAAACAGTCGAGCTCGAGCTCGATCTTAACGAGCTATAAACCGAGAACGAGCTTGACTGTTTTCTTTTCTCCTCTGAAGCTCGACTCGGTTCATATCTTAACGAGCTATGAACCGAGTCGAGCTCGAGAGGAGGAAAGAAAATAGTCAAGCTCGAGCTCGAGCTAAATCTGAACGAGCTATGAACCGAGTTGAGCTTGAGCTCAAGAAAAGCAAGCTTGGTCGAGTCAAGCTCGATCTCGAGCTCCGAGTTTTTTTGTCGAGCTCGAGCTCGAGACTGCCCCTGCTCGGCTCGGCTTGGATCCTAAGCACCTCTACCCACATTTGATTGTTTTCGTGCTGATGATTTTAATATGGGGGGACTCCAGTGCGGATGCCCGTCAAAAATCTATACTACACATCAAATTTTTATTGTATTTTGGATTATATTTTTTAATTTTAATTCGTATGTTTTAGATTGTTTTACGAATATTATGTGAGTTTGTTAGATCAAAATAGAATATGTAATTATTTTTAGAATATTATTGTAAAATAATAAATTTTTGATGGTCAATGTTAGGAATAATTTTATTTTGAGTGTTTTCAAATACCATTAGTGTAGAACTGATCTTAGAATGTAATCTTGTATAGGATTGAATGTAATAGCTTAGGTTCGCGGAGAGCTGGAGCTGAAAGAATTCAAGACTAGAAGATACAAGATCAAGTTCAACCATTACCACAATTGTGTTTGCTCAGCTGTAAGATACCACAACTGACTCATTCAACTGTGAGGCTTAGAAACCACAACTATTGAAGCAGTTGTGAAGAGCCCAGCTACAGTCTACTCAGAACTGACAGCTGAGAGAGAGACAAACTGACTCCCAGAGCTGAAAAGACAGCTGGATATCAGTTCAAGTCAACCTTAAAAAACCAGTTGTCCCTCATATAAATGAGAAGACAAAAGGGGAATATCAAAATTGTTCAGACGAACAGCAGAGCTGATTCACCAAAAAGGTATCCTAAAAAGGTAGTCAGTCAACTGGTTATTATCCAACGGATAATAACCACAATTGAATATCCATCGGATAAAGAGCTGATAAAGTCTGCAAGAAGTACATCAACGACCATAATTTTTAATGCCGAAAAGAGGAGATTTGTCCATTGTCTCTAACAAATACTATTCAAATCTGAGAGCTATAAATAGAAAAGTCACCAGAAGAGAAGAAGTGACACATACAAAATTATGAACTTGTGCTCATTATCTACAATCTCAAGATCTCTCTCTCTCTCTAAAGCATTCTAGCTTTCCGAGTATTCTCACTCGAGACCAACCGGAGATCCAAAGTTGCCCACAGCTGAGGATTTCAAGATTGTTCTCAGATTCATTTTTCGAGAACATAACTCATCAAACCGATCTGACGTTCGTGAAGGGAACACAAAGCTTTAGCTTAGCTGTGCCTGTGACCAAGAACATTGGAGGTTCTCCGTTGCAGAAGATAGTTATTTGTAACCCGTGTTCACTCATTGTATACAAGTAATTATAGTGAATTTCCTTCGTGGAGAAGGAAGATATGATGCAGGATATTTTAAATCCGAACCTCTATAATATCCTGTTCATTTACATCTTTCTAAATTTAATTTCTAAGTATTTGAAACTCAGCTACCATCAGTAGCTGGAGTATAACTGTTAAATAACTCCAAATCCTACTCGATTACAAATTCTTAAAGAGTCAGTTGACTTGCATTACACGTCAACTGAGGCATAAAAAAAGCCTACTTAATTCTGCAATTATCTCCAACTCTTTTGTAACCTATCTTAACTCTGATTTGGGACCAACAAATGGTATCAGAGCAGTTGGTCCAAAAGATTAACTGTTTTGTGTTACTAAGGACCAGATCTATTTCCTTAAATTTTTTGTTGCGAGCAGGATAAATTTTAATTGATTTTAAAGATGGCTTCTACCCGACTGACGAAGTTCTCAGTCGAGAATTATATACTAGCTGGAAGAGGCGAGCGAAAGCTCATCTCCTAAGCCAGCACGAGGATATATGGTTGGTTATAGAAGAAGGATTGATCCGAATATAAAAGATCAACATGAACCGCCAGAAAAATGATTAGCCCGAATACATCGAAAAGCCACATGCTGAGTGGACATTCGAGGACAAGCATCATCACCAACAGGAATATCTTACTCAAGGTATTCTATTCTCGACGCTTGATAAGGACCGAATGAAGTATATAGCCCATTATGATTCTGCCAAAGTAATCTGGGATTTTCTTGAAGAGCTATGCAAAGATTCTGAGCAGATCACAAAGAAAAAATCCAATGGTTTGCATAGAAAAATATGAATCATTCGCTATACTAACTGGTGAATCTGTTGTGCAGATGGAGGCCAGATTCAACTCCATCATCAGTGAGCTCTCAGCTCTGGGCAGAACCAACCTCGTAGCTGAGTTAAATGCAAAATTCTTCGCCAGAATGCCGAGAGAAGACTGGTTTGTGAAGGTGACAACTCTCAAGGAAAGAGATGTGTCAAAGATACCAACCAAGAATGTGTTTACCTTTCTGCGAGCACATGAGGTTGAACGAGCATGAAGCCAAGAAGAGTACCCAGCAATCGTAAAAGCTAGAGGATGCGGCTTTGTTCGTCGCAAAGAAGTCATTCTCACCACGCAAGCCGTCGTGACAGTTCACATCACCAGCCCCAGCCGTCAAACCCTCGAAGTCAGCTGAGAAATCTCCAGTTAGCTCAGTTAAAGAGCTGGAGGAAGAAATGAGGATTGTCACCAAGAAGCTGGAGAAGGCTACGAGCAAAGCCCATACAACTACTCAAGAGGAGAAGAAAACTGAGAAGTCTCAATTCTCGAGAAGGCAACAATGTACTTAGTTTCAATGTAACTCTCCTATCACTTAAAGTTTAATTGTCTGCATATAGGAGAGGAAGAAAAGATCGAAGCTGAAGAAGAGCTTCTAGAAAAGAGTATCGAAACAATATGTAGAACCCATGCTCACCAGGAGAGAGATGTCAGATATTCCTTACGACGATGAAGTCCTGGAGTCTGAGTCAGCTGCCAGCTCAGACTATTATGATCAGCTTGGGGCATTCATGGCAGAGATAAGGGAAGAAGCAGTTGAAACTGCCTTGACCTAAGTTGAGGATGAGGTAACTAAAACTTCCCTAGCTTTCCATATGTTGTGCATGAAAATGAGGACTTAGAGTCGTGTCATTCTGACTCTAAGGACCTATCATTAGAATCTCTTTTAGAAGATTTTAAATGCATATGCATTCTGCACAGTAAAATCATGCATGAAATACCCCTTTGAAAGGGCAAATTTTAAGACTAACTGTCGAGCTGGACAGTGCTCAGTCCTTGAAGGCAGTCAATGAAAAACCTCGAGCAAAGTTAAATTCTTTTATATTTTAATAAAAGCTCGAGAGATATTATCAGCATACAAAAATTATGCACTAAAAAGTGTGGATTAGGTCATGACCCATCAGCTTTGAATGATAAAAACATTTTATGTATAAACAAAGGAAAATGAGAAAATAGTGTTTCTCCCAGCCAAAACACAAAATGGCCAGTCATCTAGGCCAGCTGCAGCTCGCAAGGTAGCTCAGCTAAGGGGAGCCCAGCTAACTCAAAAGTCAACTGGCCTCCCTAAAGTTGTCTAGCCAAAGGGAACCCAGCTGCCTAAGGCACTAGTTGCTCCTCACCCCAGTTATGTGAAAGCCAGCTGGAGACACTCAGTTTTGGAAAACCAAATTAGGGACCCTCATCCAGCCGACACCCCCAAGGGCAAACACTCAGGAAACTTGAGTATAATTGGCAATGTGAGAGAACCAACCGCCGAGGACTGGGATATATTCCTAAGCCCAAAACAGTTGTTCGAGGTTTAGAACCTCAAGGTTATGCTAGGAACTCTGTTCCCAGGCATAACTCATGCACAGATGCACAGTTACATAAAACATCATAATCGTGTGCATTTTGAACTAAGGATGAAGAAGAAGGCAGTGAAACAAGCAGCCCAGACGGTCAATAAAATAAAAATCAAATAAGTGTGGATCCCTAAAGGGTTCATCAACGTGCTTACCCCTAAAGACTCGATGTAAGACGAGTACCTAAATCGTCCTTTTGTGTGACAGGTCATAGAAAAAAGCAGCCAGCTGCTAAGCAAAACTGAATTATGATTCTAGACAACGGCTGCTCGGGGCACATGATTGGAATCAAGGAAGTGATGTTAGATCTTAAACCAATCAATGGACCATCATTTATATTCAGGGACAACACCAGAGGAAAGATCATCGCAGCTGGAACTGTGAAGATCAACAGAGTTACCCTTCATGGTGACTCATGGAAAACTTGAAGCACAACTTAGTAAGCATCAGTCAATTTGGAGAGCATGGGTAGAAGATAGTGTTCGCAAGAAATGAATGCCAGATCAAGAACGGAATCTCCAAGGAAGTAGTCCCCCGAGGTATTCAAAAAGGAGGACTCGATATCGTCGACTGGAGTATTGGGAGCCCCAAATCTTGCCTAGTTTCTCGCAGTTCGACAGTAGTCAACTGGCTGTGGCACAGGAGACTTAACCATCTGAACTTCAAGACCATCAACTACTTAGTAAAGCATAATATGGTTGAAGGATTGCCAGCTGAGGAAATGAAGAAGGAAGGAGTGTGCGGAGCCTGCCAGCTAGGAAAGCAGAACAAGGCCTCCTTCAAAGGGAAGTCAATTGAGCTGAGTATGTCCCGAGTTCTGGAGCTTCTTCACATGGATTTTTTTGGGCCAGTTACTCCCCAGTCAGTAGGAGGGAAGAGCTACAACTTGGTAGTGGTAGATGACTTCTCAAGATTCACTTGGGTGGAGTTTCTGCGGAGCAAAGCTAAGGTAAAGATGGCACTACCAGAGCTGATCCTTAAAATTTAGAATGAGAAGAGCTGCAAACTCACAATGATCAGATCGGACAATGGGACAGAATTCTACAATGGGCCATTTATGGACTTCTACGCGGAGCAAGGGATCAGTCATGAGCATTCAGCTCTAAGGACACCGCGGCAGAATGGTCTTGCAGAAAGAAGGAATAGAACCCAAAAGGAAGCTGCGAGATCTATGTATTCTGAGGCTAAGATTGGTCAAAGCTATTGGGCTTAAGTAGTCAACACAGCTTGCTACACTCAGAATTGCAGCTCCATCAACCTTCGACTGAATAAAACACCATATGAGGTGTACAAGGGTCGTAAGCCTTCCCTAACTCATCTTAGAGCTTTTGGTTGTCCACGTTATATCATAACAATGGGAAGTCGAAGTTAAATACCTTTTCACCTAAAGCTGATGAAGGTGTATTCCTGGGATACTCTCACAAGGCATTTAGGATATTTAAGAAGACTACCCTTCTTGTGAAAATAACATGCAATATTATATTTGATGAGATCATCCAGCTGAAGACATTCTAGATGATGCAGCTGATCCAATCCATACCAGATCATGGGAAGCCTTTTTCTCATGTTTTCTATCACAGATAGAGCCTTTCAAGCTAGAGGAAACTTTTGCGTCCCCCGACTGGATCTCAATAATGCAAGAAGAGCTAGCTGAGTACATTCGCAACAACTTTTGGTACTAGGTAGATCGCCCCTTTCATCAGAAGGTGATTGGAACCAAGTAGGTTTTCAAGAACAAGCGCGATGAAAATGACATAATTACCTGCAACAAAGCATGTCTTGTAGCAAGCAGATATGCTCAATGCGAAGGGATTGACTTCGATAAGACTTTGCCCTTGTTGTGAGACTGGAAGCAATCAAGCTATTTCTAGCATATGTAACTCACCACAACTTCATTGTCTATCAAATGCACGTGAAGAGTGCGATCCTAAATAACGAGTTGACCGATAAGTCTACGTGGAACGGCAGCATGGTTTTGAGCAAGGGAACAAGGTGTATCGCCTCAGAAAATCCCTCTATGGCTTAAAGAAAGCTCCCCGAGCTTGGTATGAAACCTTGTCCCAATTTTTGTTGAAGAACAGATTCTAGAAAGGAAAGATGGACAGGACTCCCTTCCTAGTTGAAAATGATAGCAACATGCTTCTAGTTCAAATATATGTGGATGACATCATTTTCGGTTCAAGAAACCAAGGTTTGTGCGAGAAGTTTGCCCAGCTAATGCAAGACAATTTCCAAATGAGTATGATGGGTAAGATGTCATATTTTCTTGACTCCAAGTCAAGCAGATGTCGGAAGGGGTTTTTATCAACCAACAAAAATACACTCGGGCGCTAATCAAGAAATTTTGGCTGGAGAAAATCAAGATTCTCAGGATTTCCATGAGTACAAGTGCCCAGCTGACACTTGATGAAGAAGGAGAACTACTCAATCCTACAACATACAGAGGGATCATCGGGTCACTTCTATACCTAATTGCCAGCCGACCCAACATTAGCTATGCAATTGGAGTCTATGCCAGATTTCAAGCTAACCCGAAGAAATCTCACATGGATACAGCTGTGCGGATTGTTCGTTATTTAAAGGGAACTGAGACCCTAGGGATTTGGTATCTAGGGATGATAGCCTAGTTTTCAAAGGCTATTCAGATTCAGACTTTGGAGGATGCAGCATTGATCAGAAGAGTACCAGTGAAATATGCCAATTCCTTAGTCACAAGTTGATCTCTTGGTTCAACGAGAAACAGCACTCAATCACCACCTCCACAGCTGAAGTTGAATATGTAGTTGTTGTGCTCAATTGCTTTGGATGAAGCAACAGCTGTGCAACTACAAAGTATCAACTAAAGTTGTTCCAATTTTATGCGATAACAACAGCGTCATAGCTATCACGCAGAACCCAATTCATCATTCTAGGACAAAGCATATTGATATCAGACATCACTTTATCTGAGATCATATGGAGAAGAAGGATGTGTCAATTGCTTATGTAAAAACTGAGGACCAGCTTGCAGACATCTTCACAAAGCCCCTTCAGGAGTCCAGATTCAAGGATTTTTGCGCATAGCTAGGTCTACTAGAACTGGACATGCTAGCTAAAGGAGAAGATTAAAAAAGAAAAATTCTAAGAATATGACAGCTGAGTACCAACTCTCAGCTGTAGTTGAAGAAGAAATTTGAGGAAAATTTTTAAAGTTTGAGACAGATGAGTCCCAGCTCTCAGCGGCCAGCTATCCTAAAATCTAACTGGAAGGTAAACTAGTCCAAGCTATCAGGTATGCTTCTCAAGTGCTGTCAGTCAGCTAAGTCCCAGCTTTTAGGTGAGATATGAGAAGTAACTAAGGATACTGTCAGCTGTGAGGTTGATCACTCTGAGTGGGACACCCGAGAACTGATTAGTTGTCAGTTACTTAGTGGGGTGAACAGCTGAGTCCCAGCTCTCAACTGTGTGAAGTTTTTAAGGAATTTTAGTCAGTTGTTTCATAGCCAAACTGAGTCCCAGCTCTCAGTTACAGCTGATGATGGTCAAGACTGAGTCTCAGCTCTCAATCACAACTGGTGTCATACTTGGGGGGAAAACCCATCTCGGAAGGTATTAATCATTCCCGCGTATATGTAAGTAATTTCAAATTTTGAATGACATAAATACGCATTAAATGAGATGAGACATGCCCGCTGAGGAGATCAAATATGAAGCTGTTACGTGTAAAGGCAACTGGTTACGTCCAAGTTGAGGACAACTGTCTCTGCACTGTTCCATAAGATGGACCAATCCTGTCCGTTGGATCTCTCTTCTTGATCCCAGTCGTCTATCTGATTCACCTACTTTTACTATAAAAGGATTATCATATATCTCGATCATCTCTTTCATCTTCCTCATTCGTGCAAACCCTAATTACGGAAAGCCTTAAAAATGTTTCACCTTTCACCCTTAAAATTTTATTTCCTTTAAAATTTTCAGTGGCTTCTAATCCCAAAGTGATCCCCACTACCACTCCTTTGGCTACTCTGGTCACCATAGCAAAGACCAGTACCAAAGATTTAACATACACTGAGCAAAGACAATTGCAGGTCCAGAAAAACAAGATCCTTAACCATCCCCTCCTCAAGAAGTAGTACATGGATTTCCCTGAGGAGATCCAGAAGTTAGAGAAGAAGTTGCAGAAGGCAACTGTCCTTAAATTTGTGACAGCAGCCCCACGACATTTCTACCTAGATCTCGTCGTCGAGTTCTACCGAAGGGCCGTCATTTCTCACGATGACTACTACTTCACAACAAAGGTCTATGGGACCAAGATCATCCCATCCCCAGACTCCCTGTCCTCTATGTTCGGCCTCTCCAACATCGGCCGCAAAATATCCACATATTTGGACGATGTGGATGAACCAGAGAAGAGGCATTGGAACCTCTGGAAAGATGTCACCAAGAAAGTTGAAATAAAATTTAAAATGTAGACTCCTAAGGGCTTCCTCAAGGACTTCTACGCCCTTCTCATCGACATCATTAACAAGATGATAGTCTGTGACTTGGGGACAAAGTCAGAACTATCCTCCAAGAAATACAAATTGATAATGGCCAAAGACAATGGCATCCATGCGAAGTTGACCAAATTTATCTTCAACAAAATGTTGGAGGACGTGAGGAGGAACGAAAATATCAAGGAAACACACGTGCTCGAGAAGGGCGTGCAATTTAGGCTCATCATCAGTTACATGATGGAAATAACTGCTTCCAGTTGTGGCGCCTGGGGAGGAGTTGAGCAATTATGATTTCATTACCCCGTCAGCCGCCAAAAAGCCCCCACAGAACATCAAGACATCGAGGCCAAAGAAACTGGTTGTGGCCACAGCTTCTGATGAGGGATTTAACCTACCCCCCAGCCCTCATGTCGGAGAGATGGTGTTGACCGAGGAGGTCGACAAAGAAATTTCAGTTACCAGCTCAGTCCGAGTTGAGGAGGAATGATCAGCCAGGAAGAAAGCTGAAGAGAAAATGTTCAAGGAGGTAGAACAAGTCCTCATGTCTGAAATAATTCAGGGTGGATTGGGTGCATATACCCCAGCCAAGAAAAAATCCTTGGTCATTCTGGCAGCCAAGGAAGCAGCTCTGGCTGCAAAGAAGGGAAAGAAGTCAACAGCCAAAAAGCCAGCTGCAAAGAAAAGCATCACTTTGATGAGCCCCAAGGCAACAAAGGGGTTGTGATTCAGGAGCCAGCTGCTCGCAGGCCAGCTACCTGCATAATCTCCTCATCCAGCAGCAGTTCTGACTCCTTCCTCAATCATCTTCTTGAGGGCCCCCATGACACAGCTGGAGCTGGCTAGTCTAGCCGAGCTAGCCTCCCAGTGACAGTCCCCACCATCCATGGGACTTGAGGGACAACCCATTTACTACTGAGATATGCTCTAAGGCTCAGGTCATTGTTCCAACCACTGTCCTACCTAACTCAGCTTTCAAATGCCAAAGGCTTTCTGGCTGGTGCTTCCCCCTCAGCGAAACATCCACTGTCAACGCCGATATCATTAAATGGAGCAGGGATGTAGAAAACTTGATCGAAGGGAGCTCTCACTCCTGGCTAGAGTCCGTCATCAAAAGCTAGAAGGATATGAGCATCCTCTTGTCCAGATGACCCTGCGCGAAGCCATCAGGATGACAAGATTCTTCTACTAGAGATATTTGGTGGATTGTGAGGAGACGATGATACTCCTTGCAAGGATGGGGATCACTTTTTAGAGAAATGAAGAGTTGTGGGTATGCAGTTGGATTAGGACCGGATCAAAAATATAATTACCTTCAGCCTAACAACAGGGTCAGATGGTCTCCTCACAGAACCAAAAGCTGACATTGGCCCTAGCTCTGCACAAGGCCTTGAGATTCAATCTACAGACGCAGCAGCTACCAGCCCATCCCAAACCAGCCCAGCTAAATACATAACTGAGACTCAGTTTTCTATCATTCAGGTTGATACAGATTCTGTCCAGCATTAGACATTCAATTAACAATCTGTGATAGCTTCTAAAGCATATCAGGCTCAACCGACCATCCCTGAGTCCAAGCTCGCTGAGGATCTCCAAACTCAGCTAAGTCCTCTCTTACTTCCAAAGGGTTCTGATCATCTGGACAAGATGTCGAGGACACTTAAACAGATATCATCACTATACCTTAACCAGTTGTTGATCAACACCCAGTTGCCGAGTCACCAACTATGAAAGAACAAAGAGATGGTGCAGAAACCAGTTGCTCCTCTGCTGAGGCCTCTCCTGTTCAAAATGATCCATC
This sequence comes from Ocimum tenuiflorum, assembly GCA_001278415.1. Taxonomy (NCBI): domain Eukaryota; kingdom Viridiplantae; phylum Streptophyta; class Magnoliopsida; order Lamiales; family Lamiaceae; genus Ocimum; species Ocimum tenuiflorum. Next base: position 11,058 of record AYJT01049445.1, read on the forward strand.
ACAGTCACCAGTCTGCATAGCCAAATTGACTCTAGCTGCAGAAGTCCCTCCTCCTTCTAAACCAGATGTTGCTCAAGAAACTCAATCGGCTCTTCCGGATTTAATGAGGGGAAAGGATTGTCGATCAATGATGCTTACCCAGCTAGCTTCCCATCTTTTGACTTGCCAAGGGACCCATCCTCCATAGTTCTTCTTTCCATTCGCACTCCACCAAAGCCCCAGCCATCATTGCTCCTCCTTAGGAGATAATCATTCCAGCGTGGCTTACTGCAGCTGAGCCACTCCAGCAAGTCCCAGCATTCCAGCCTCCAAAACAGTATCCTTTTCAGATGCAGATGGTCCTTTTCCCGGGACTTGCTTCCCCAACCGTCCAAGAGCCAGCTCCCAACCTTGACCTTGCTCTTTCTCACAATGCTGCATCTCGCGGACTGGTCTCCACCTCCTTGATTGTCCCAGCTCAGCCAGCCTTAAATTTCATGCTCATTCTTTTGGCCATGGCTAGCATGCAGCAAACTATCACGTCCAGCTTGCAAATCATCAATCACGACATCTCTGCCCTTTCTGATGTTTTTAGAAAGGGGGAAGAGCTGCAGCTGAAGAAATAAATTGCAGAATTCTAGAAGCAGTAGGCTACAGAAGAAAGGAAAAAAAGGAAGATGATAGCTAAGAAAGCTGTAAAGGCTGCCAAGAAGAAGAAAACTGATGGATCTGGCAGCTCTACAGAAGAAAGGAAAAAGAGGAAGAGGGCAGCTGAGAAAGCTATGAAGGCTGCCAAGAAGAAGAAAACTGATGGATCTGGCAGCTAGCCTTCCAACTGAAGAGTAATTTAGTTAGTGTTACTTTTACCATTGTACATTTTATCGTTAAATTTTCTTATCACATGATGTACAATGTAAGCCAAATTTGAATATATATAAATACGACTGACTTCACCCTTTGACTGACAATATCTAATTGTCTCAAAGATCTTTAAATGATTAAATAGCTACAACTGGGTATGACACTTAAGTGCAATCAGTTGTCAGCTACATCAACTTTCTTACATCCCAGATTTTAAATTTAAATAAGTTATTTAACACTTGTAATTTTAGAATGTTAATAAAAGAAACTAGTTATTAGGAAGAACAGGTTAAAGGGAGAAGTCAGTTCTAACTACCTTTCACTTCTTCCAGCCGCACATGGTTTTATCAACATCATAAAGGGAGAAATTATTAGAAATAATTATATTTTGAGTGTTGTCAAATACCATTAGTGTATAACTGATCTTAGAATGTAATCATATATAGAGTTGATTTTTTAATAGCTTAGGTTCATGGAGAGCTGGAGCTAGAAGAATTCAAAACCAAAAGTTAGAAGTGTGGGAATGCAAAAACTGAATCTCGATTCGTTTCGCTTGGATCGAATTTCGGATACCGTAACTTATCATACATCAGTTATTTGCCTAACATGATTCTAGAAATTGTAAATGCATCACACAGGAGTTGCGGAATTCTTACCTGTAAATTTGCCGCAAATCTCGTCTACGGATGTAGAGGTTGACTCCAGAATTGGATTCTGAGCTGTATCCCCTGCCTGATCTTGCGTAGTCCGAGGATGACAAATTGCGAAATCTCCAAGTCCAGAATCCCTTATAGGCGTCGCCCCCTATATAGTCCCCTAGGGTTTCTGTGATTTCGTCACGTGAATTGTATATTAATTTCTAATCACAAACCCATACTTATAGGGGATTTAGGAGGCCTTTTCCTACTAGGCTTAGGATTCCTACTGGGCCTAGGACTCCTATTTGTTCCAGGATTCCTAATTGGCCTAGAATTCCTATTGGGCCTAGGATTCCTTGGATAAAAGGCTGTTGGGCCAACCCAGGGACCAATTACAAGATAATAGAGTGGACCTATCAATAAATTAATTTCTCCATGT
>AYJT01049465.1:0-16355 GCA_001278415.1 Ocimum tenuiflorum
TATAAAATTTCGGCGATGTGTCCACCGAGTGCTTATGTACTCACTCCATGCATATATTTCTAAATGTGCAGGTTGAGAGCTGTGGAGTCGTGAGGATATTGAGCAGAGAATTAAAATGAGAACTTAGCGTCCCGAAGGGTGCATTATCATATGTACTCCTCAACCATACTCTCCGTTGTCAAATTCTAAACTGCATTCTTAATGCTTGAACAAATAATTCCCTTGTTGGTTCTTTAACGTCAATACTTAACTCTTACTATGAATGTTCTTTTCTCCTATTTCTTATTTACTTACACACGTGAATAGTGAATGAATGAAGATGATGCTTAATTTTTTATTATCACTTGGCATCTGGAAGTAGCATCCTGACTATCGAGGCCGGGGCGTTACAGCCACCCTTGTGATTTTTGATAGTGAGGGTTTAGGAGAGCCCACGATTAGAGAGTGGAGCAAATTTTATAGGTTAAATAGAGTAGGGAGAGAGTGCTATTACTTTGTAAAAAAGTGGAATAAAAGGTCTCCCATGTAAGTTTCCGACCTTCCTACCCATTTTTGGGGTTGGAAGGAGTCTTTTTTCTACTTCCGCATTCTCGACACAAGCCCCGCTTGTGTTCCCAATTCAGTGAACTCAGTCGTAATCACCCTTCCAACCTTTTTATTATACCGATATTACTTTTTTTTATTGTTGCTAAGTGTCATTTCTGCCATGTTTTGTAGCTCTCAACCTTATTCAGCTCACCCAACATGAAAAAGAATGGGTGTGAGTTGCAAAACACTCAAGGTTACGGGACTGGTTATCGATCGTAAGGAACTTGACAACGAGCCCGACCTTGTCTCTCCTTTCCTCCGAAAACACTAGGACCAATCAAGAGCTTTTGCTTAAGAAGCTCAAAGCCCTCGAGAAAGCTCGGGCCACAAGGGCTGAGAAGAAAAGAGGGAAGAAGAAGCGGAAGGCACCCAACAAGGCATCTCCAGCTCGCACCGGCAAAGAGCTGGGAAACGAATGCTTGGTGCCTCTGAAGGCATCGAGGTGAGAGAGGTCCTCCTGCTAGGGGAGGAGGGGATGGAGAAGAGGAGGAAGGTGCCCCCGACGAGGCCTGTCGATACCACCATCACTCCCGAGTGTTTCTGCAACCTCGAGGGCTTGGTTTCTGCAGCGGACTCAAACATCCACAAGGCCATGCTCTCGCTCTGCACCATCCACCAGGTATGGTTTTGAGACAACAAATTGCCTCCATCTGGCGAAGCCCTGATTGCCTTTCATTCATCTGCAGGCCTCCGAGTAGCTAAAGAGGAGAGTGTGTGTTCTTGATTATGTCATGCAGTCGGCTATTTATAAACGCTAGAGGGATGAATCTCAATTTTCTATAAATCAAATATGAAATACGTAATTAGTTGGGGATGATCTGCAAATCCTTATGGAAGAATTTAGAGTCACGCTTTGAGTGTCATGCTGACTCAACAAAGAAATCATTTTGAGTCCTTCCGCGCATGGGCCATGTGGAGGGCATTCTAGGTACTTTGCAGATTATCTCGAGGGGATCTCTTTTGAGGACATTCAAGGTGACTGCCCTCAAAATTGGCTCATTCGGAGTATCCTTGCTCGTGAGGCCTCAAACCCCAAGCCTCATGTTTCGTGCATGGTTTTCGAGGGTCTTGGAGTGTTGGGCTCGAGGGCTCCGATGGGCTAGAACACTCGATCATGTTTGAGCTGGGAGACTTAAATATGAGGTCAAAGTGAATGGCACGATTTTGACCCTCAACAGGAACTTCATCTTGTATTTGCCCGCAATAGCACTAACTGTTGTAACCGTTCCATTCCAACCATCCGGCAACAACGACAACAAAAATAGGGCATGTATCTCATCGTTAAAGTTAATCCCAACTGAACTCAATTGCACCGTGATTAGGCTAAATTCATTAAGGTATTCATCAACAGGCATATCCTCATACATCCTCAGATTGAATAGGTGCCTCATCAGATAGATTTTTTTCACTGCAGACACCTTCTCGTACATCTCCCTCTCAATATCTAATACATGCCTAGTAGTTTTCACCTTTGCAGTATGATGCACCACATTTTTCGACAGGGTTAGGCGGACTGCGCTAATCGCCTTCCTGTCCAAGCATTTTGTTGGGATCAAAATCTCCAGTTCCGAAATCAACCCAAATCAGTGAAACAGATCTAGTAGAAGGACCCAAATAGCTCATCCGAACTGGAAATCCCAGTGAAAATCATCACGCTCGAGGGACCCATCAAGTTCCATGGCTCGAGCAAGCAATCCGAAAAGCAGAGACACACAACTATTTCAAGGACTCGAGCCAATCGACCCACTTTGGCAATGGGCTTGATGCCCCCAAAAATGAAGAAGCTCGAAAGCTACTGCCTGAAGAACCATCTGAAATTACCCCTGAGGCCTGACATTATCGACGAGATGTGCAAATGATGTCTCCACAAGCTCAAGCTCACGTGCTGGAAGGATTTGGAATCAGCCCAAGGCATGCAGGGAGATACTTAGCCAATCTTCCATAATTACCCCTATTTTGTTATAGTTTAGTCCCAACAGATCGAGATTCGCTCGTTTATGATGTATAAATATGTGATTGTAAGATAAAATCACATATGGAGGATATTACTCGCACTTTGTACAATTTTCGTTATTCTGCACAGCCAAGCACACTCATGTAGAGATAATTTACCTGCACGTCACACACTTCTCTCATATAGTCACGTTTTATGTACCATCGATTGCCGTCAATCAGAACCCTATGCACTCCATTGTAATTAGCAATTTTCAATATATGAATTTCACGTTTGGACCACTCCGGGTGACGTAAAACATTCTCGAAGCAAGAGCTTTTCCTTTTCCATTTTTGATAACCTAGAGCTCTTTTGATCGAAATCAAAATCACCCGCAACAGGTTTCCAATCGCTTTCCTTAACGTCCTATGGTTTCTCGCCCAACGGAAGATCCAAATCCTTCCCGAATAGATAATATTCGATCTCTATTTTCTAGAAACCAAAACCAGTACCACAAAACTTGTCTATCGCAACTTTACCTTCTGCCATCAAATTCGAGTCCGTTTGAAGCTGCCCATTGAACTAATGCTCTTGATAAGAGTTGCTGGGAAATCAATTGTGCAAAACAGAAGCAAATAAACACCCATGCAATCACACGATAACGAGAATCACATGAACACAAGGCACAACATGACAATTGTTTACCTAATTCATCAGATTGGTAACGTCTAGGGGCATTACCAAGCCACAATGCCCAACCACAACCCTGATTTTCGTGTACAAAGGGTATATATAACATTAGGGCTCAAGATTACAAACCAATTTCCGAATCCTGGGAACATTCTTCTTGTTACAAGATTACAAACACAAAATGTTATGATGCAAAAATAATTCACATAGGTACGAGGCCATCAAGCCCTAACTTAGGTTTCCATTCACTAGATATCCTAAGGATTTAACATAAAATCTCATCGTAAATAATCTTCTTAGCCTTCTAGAGGCACAATGCACTGATCAAAATTTCTGACCTAGAGTACAGATAAACAATCCAAAATGATTTCATGAATATGACAATCAATTAAAAAATAAAATATGTCTTCCAGAGTTTCCGCAAATATAGCACATGGATCAAAACATGACGCGTAGTTTTATTACGATGGACTACTTTAGATCTTTAATTATGAATCTATAGATTGTGATCTAATTTGTTCAACTTTGTGTTCCTTGTTTTCTTCAAAGTATTTTGTATAAGTGAAGATTCCAAAAATCTTGATTTACACTCGCAGTGTTAAGATTCCCGACTTATTCGTGACTCAGAAGGGGTTTATGTTGGAATTCTATGAGCGTAATTGTTGGATTTTTAGAAATCTAATTACGTGGGATCGATTTACGTTTCAAGTAGATGATCATAGTGTATTTAATATCTCAAATTCAAATTCCGGTGAATGAGAAATTAATGCACAAAGTATATATATTAAACGGGTGTTAATGTGAGAAGAAAGAGAAATGGTATATGTCTCATATTGGTTGGGAAGGAGAAAAGTGATGGGTTTATAAATGAATTCACTTTTGCTAATAGATAACAAGTATGGATGGGTGAAAGTGTGGTGCAAAGCCCACACGCGCACGCAATGTGTCCGGGGCCAGGGCTGGCTGGCTGAATTTTATTATATTTTTTATATAGTTTTGGATTTATCCTAATTTAATTAGGATTGGTTATCCGTTAAAGATTTCTCTTTCACACGATATACATATATCACACGTGATATACGTGTATCATTATCCGTTAAGATATATCGAATGTGTTCATACACAAGATTTATGTATATCTTATTTTTTGAATATTTGTTATATCCGATAAGGTGAAATTCGTCCACAACACACATCTCATACACGCATATTTGGCACGAAAGTTCTCTACATATTTTCGCATCTAAAACAATATCCCAACGTCTTTACTTTCGTCCCATTCGCCGATATTTCTTTGTTTGTGATGCTGCTACAGAAGGTTCAAACCATTTTACCTTTCGGGGCAAATTCACATCAACCGAGAGCACTACCGGATGAATATTGTCCTGCGAGCAGAGGTTTCCTTGACTTGGTTCTACATAATATGGTTCGATTTTTTCTTTCTTGTAATTTACTTTACGTATAATTGTTCATTCTATAATTCTGCTAAATGTTTCGATCATCTCTACTGTAATCATTTAGTTGATTTGTAATTTTCTGCAGTAAAATTATTTTCCTTGAATCTATATGTGAAGGTTGAGGAAATGTTTTGGACAAATCGTGTTATATTTTGATCGAATTTGAATTAGGTGAATTGGATAAAATATTTCCAAAGTAAAAATACTAGAAATAATTCGATTTTCGAAAAGATTAATAAAGGAATCAATCAATTGTTGCCTCATCAAGGTTCGAAATTGTAAAAGGGAATAGATCGATTTTGTTAACCCCGTAATCGACAGATTTTCATTGCAAGCGATCAATTGTTGCAAAGAAGGAAATTAAAATCATCAATTCTAAGCGGTAATTGAGTGTTCATGAGGCGTTGTCCAACCCATCCCCATTTCAGATAGATTTGATGTCAAGAGCGTCCAACCATTGCAATTTCCAAATGTAAATTGAATTTTGCAGTTGAACAAATACAGATTTGCGTTAATTTTGTAGGAGCTTCCATTTTTTGGGTAGTGAGGATTAAAAAAGGAATATGTTGAGAAAAAATTTTAAATTTAAATTTAAAGGGATTAGAGATGAATTATTGTTCGATTTAACATTTAATGTATTTTAAGTTTGAATTTAGAATAAAGAGTTTGAGATGGTCTAATCAGACCAGGTCTTTTTAATAATTGAGTGTCAACTGCTTGCTTCAACAAAGTTCTCATTTCTGTAAATCAGTGGATTCTGCTCTTTAACTGTTAAATCTTTAAACTTCTATATCGAACGTTTTGATTAACTATGAACGATCAACTTGTAGATCGAATATGATCCTATTTTGATTAGGACTTCACATTTAATTATTAGGCTAAGATTAAGATTGGTCACCTATTTGTAACGTTTCTAGCATCAAAATTAGGTACATCTGTTAATGTTATGCTCTTTTTTTTTTAATAAAAAAAATACACGTTATATGAAGGATTCTCTTCTTTCGTTCTTGTTGCCAGTATTATTGACAACGAGTTCTCTTAATGGACTAGTGAACAGAGAAAATTATCTAATATATTTTTTTTTAGTCCAATATATATATTGTTCAAGAAAAGTATGAGTTATTCTCAAACGCAAAAAATTGAGTAGATTCTTAGGTTTTAGGATACCTAATGTGATCACAAATATTATCAAAAAAGATTATATTAAAAATGGTAGTAACTCTCTTATTTTACACAATAATGTATAAAATTACCCAAACTACTTTTTCTTTCTTTGAAACCAGAGCACTTAAATCATAATTGAAGCCATGATTTCATTTCCAGCGGCACCTTAGAGAACTTTTGACAGAGCGATACGAGACAAGAAATGTAAGAAGTCCTCTGACACATCATTCAGTTCAACCACAAGCATTTTGATTGCTAAGAAATGGAGTGTATTGCACTTTTCTTTCCCACAAAACAGTCTCAATTTATTTATTATTTATTTTTAAAATTAAATACAACATTAATAAACTCCGCCTTGATATTCCAAAGGATACAGTTCAATTTTATTTCAGTCCCAATAGTTGCACTTTTAATCCCATATTTGCATTTTATTTTCTTGTTATTATTAAACTTTCGCAATTTTAGCTCCAAAAAGTTACATACCATCAAAATAAGTTTACTTGATATTATTTGATATGCAACTTATTTTGTTATGAATGTATTACATAATTAAGACCGCAAATACAAATTTTTCTAAAGTGCTAAAAATCATTAATGATGAGACCAAACATACAAGTATGGGACAAAAGATGCAACTATAAAGACCAAAATGAAACTAGATTTATGGTACTAAAAATGCAGTTTGGTCCTAAGAAATGTCGTGCCATTGCAATAATTAAAAAGTGATGTTATAAAGGTGGTGATATCAGCAGCAGTTGCCCTTAAAGTCCAGTCTCCTCTCTCGGTTGATTTGATAGAAAAAAAGTTTGACAAAAAAGAGAAGCAAGAAATATAAACGTCAGTGGCAAATCATAAAGCAGAAACTTTTGATTAAAATCTCTTATTCATGTTGATATTAAACCTTACTTTGAATAAGCATCGACAAACTCCAAGTGAATATAACAGTTAGTATGCTGAGGAGCTTACAAGAAGACGGGAGCCATTACGAGAGTTATTGTAGCCAACATCTTTATCAGAACATGAATAGACGGTCCTGCTGTGTCTTTGAATGGATCCCCCACCCTACAATTCCATAACAATGTCATATATATAAGAAAATCACCATAATATTTGAGATTCTTCAAACATGCCAACACTTACGTATCACCAGTAACAGCTGCTTTATGGCACTCACTCCCTTTGCCTCCGAGAGCACCCGTCTCGATGTATTTCTTTGCATTATCCCATGCACCTCCAGCAGTGTTGAGGAAAAGTGCCATAAGGATACCACACACTGTGGCAAACATCAACATCGAAGCCACCACTTTTGCCCCAAGGAGACTCTGCCCTGTATAGTACCCAACCACTCGGAATACAATTCCTGAATGAAATAGGACGAGTATCACATCGCATGTCGAAAACCAAAGTTTATGTAACAATGCTCAAGGCCTATAAATAAGAAACGCAAAGAATGTACAAGTTTAAGTGGCACTGGATGTTAACCTCCCATGTAAAATGCAGACTGACAAACAATATAACATATAATAACCAAGTCTGATCCTCTCATCCAGTCCTCAAAAGTTAATCATCAAACTCATAATAAAAACTAGACCTGTAGCTATTTAGTGAACAATTCTGTAGCTCTTAGCCATTTGTACAATCTCGTTTCACATTCAATCAGTCAGCTCAGCTGGTATCAAAGACAGAAGCGTGATGGGTTTTTAAGATGAATACACAGGTTAGTAGAATCAATTATTTTTAAGATGCAGAGAGAAAATTCTATTATTTCAAGTCTGCAAGGGAAATTACCCTTAATAAAGCATGTTACAGAAGCCTGGAACAAGAAAGTAAGGAGTTACCAACAACTATGGGTGATATAATGGCTAGTGCTCCAGGCTTAATCATTTCCCTTAAAGAAGCGGATGCAACTATAGATACACATCGACCATAATCAGGTTTCTCCTTATAATCCTGACACAAATAAGCAAGGTATTAAGCCCATTGGTGTGGAAGTTGCTCTACAAGCTGTTTGAGACAAAAAAACTACTATACAAACCATGATTCCCGGCCTTTCAATGAATTGTCTTCTTACTTCATTGACAACCTCCTGAGCACTTCGACCAACTGCAGCACAAGCCCATGCACTAAATAGAAAGATAAGCATAGACCCCAGCAGTCCACCGATAAACACTTCAGGGATAGCAATATCAACCTGTAATATGTTGAAGAGGATGTGAAACAAATATTAAAATATTATAATGCCAGTAACTACATCAAGCAGACAACTCTGAACACACAGAAGGCAAAGAATCAGGAATAATGACTAACAAGGCTTAGAATGCTTGCCTGATTAAATTGCACATGCGCAAAAGAACCCACTTCATCCATGTATGCACTAAAGAGAAGGAAAGATGCTAATGCTGCCGAACCAATAGCAAATCCCTTAGTTGTAGCCTTCGTAGTATTCCCAACCGAATCAAGCACATCAGTAATTTCACGTACGCTTTCAGGCTGTAATTGGTATAGTCAAATAAAAATTATTGCTTAAAAAACTAAAGCGAATGCAAGTAAACATCATAAGAATATCTCAGGTACCTGTTGACTCATTTCAACGATTCCACCGGCATTATCAGCTATTGGACCAAACATATCCATTGTCAGGACATAAGCTGCAGTACTGAGCATTCCCATCGTGGCAACAGCTGTACCAAACAACCCACCAGTTGGATTCCCAGACTCATCAACCAGTCCCGAAGTGTGGCCCAGCCAAAATGCCGAAATAATGGATACACTTATTACAAGAACAGGAAGAGCTGTTGATTCGAGACCCAAACTGACTCCCGCAATTATATTAGTTCCATGACCAGTGGAACTAGCAAGTGCTAATGTACGTACGGGCTCATGCTTGTAATCAGTGTAATATTTGGTGATCCAGACAAAGAGATAAGCCGTAATGATCCCAACCAAACCACACATGGCAAACTTCAACCACGCAGTAGGTGCTTGTTCAGTGTACAGCATCCAGCGTGTAGACTGAAAAAGCAGTATGTGTCATCACCAAATTGAGCAAGTAAATGAGTATCCAGAAAACAAACAAGCACACAGGCAGAAAACACACACACGCACGCACACAAATAACTAAACACTGGAAGAACACCATGGATTTCCACAGGCCAGAAAGTGGAACTGATAATCCAAAAGAGAACAGACTTGTTACCAAACCAAAGGTCAGAACAGCCAAGAATATTGTCACAGAGTATCCTTTCTGTAGAATTGCCATTGGATCCTCTAACACACCAATCACTCCAGGTTCACGTGTATTTCGAATAGAAAAGATTCCAACGGATGAAACCACCAGGTCGAATGAGTGAACGACTAGAGGAAACAAAATAAAACCAGATGGATCTGCAAGTGTATCAATAAGATTGAGATAAAATTTGACGAAGTGCAAAAGAAAAATCATTGATGAAACCACTCGTATTATTATAAATGGGATGGATTAAACAACTCAAATAAAATAATAGTCTTAACAGAATCAATACCACTAAAATAAAATAATAGTCTTAACAGAATCAATACCAAAAGAAACAAGAGTAACCAGTTTCTGATATACTGGAGATATTCCTTACAAGTAAGATTTCAATAAAAGAAAATACAGAGAAGTCAAAGGCATGGGGCTCTTTGAACTATTGATTGTCTATGTTATGACATGATTTTAAATATGTTACTAACTTCTCCTTCAAAACTCAAATCAGAATATTATTGAGCAATACAGATATTTTGTATATATACTAAGAGTCATTGTCAGATGAATATATGATGCAACCAACAGAAAATTAAAAGAATCACAGAATAGCCGCCGTTTAGAAAGTATACAGTTAGCAGCACTAACTAAGGAGAGGTAGTTCAAATCCAATGTCTGAAGCATCAAACGATATCATAATTTAGCCCATGGATATCATCCTCCATTTAAAAACCAAAAGCCAATAATATTTAAACATAGAAAAATGCTTAAAGTGAACAAGCTAAAGAGTTTACAATCTCTTTTGGGTATCAAAAACATTTCACGTAACTAAATGAATAAACTGTGCACCTTCGATTTTGCATCGTTGTGCCATTGTACCACCAAGTATCATTGCACTAATTATTTCTGCTGCGATACTTTCAAAAAGATCAGCACCACGAGCAGCACAGTCACCAACATTGTCTCCAACCTTCAATTTCCCAACAATGAAAATTTTCAAATATTTAACAATCATGTCCAGTAAATGGGCCGATATTTGTCTAAGAAGATTAAATAAACACCAAAAACACAAAATCTTTTAAAAGTGAAAGCAAATACTTATTTTTCCAACCATTTTGATGTTTAATTTCATGCATAGAACACCAGCATAACCCCCAAAACCTTCACAGAAGGAGAGAACATAAATAAAGGAAACCTCATACCAAATCAGCAATAACGGCAGGATTTCTTGGATCATCTTCAGGTATACCTCGCTCCACCTTTCCAACAAGATCAGCCCCAACATCAGCAGCTTTGGTATATATGCCACCACCCAACTGCGCAAAAAGTGCAACAAAAGAAGCTCCAAAGCCATATCCAACAAGAAGAAGAGGCACTGAAAGGGAAAAACAAAATCAAATTATGGTTGACTAACGCAACTAAAGGATAATCAGTAAAGGAAAAGATATAAACTGATAGCATGGAAAGATGAAGAAAATGAGATTGCAGAGGGATCTTTTAGTTATTTAAATATTTTTAATTATTGTTAAGGGTATATTAGGACTTGTTATATATCTTTTAGAGTTAGGATTATATTTGATTATTTCATGGAATTTATCTTATAGAGTTAATAGTTATCTTTTAGTCTATATATAGTGGACATTAGCATTAGAAGTATTATGTTTATGAAGATTGGAATTGGGATCTTCTTTGGAGGTATTTTCTTTATTTTTGTTTATTTTAATTTAAATCTCTTCACTCTATCAGACACACACGCACACAAACACAAACACACCAACTATAACAGCATCTCACGTCCAATCACGAAGGAAACTGGGAACTAGCGAACTTACAATCAGTAACCTTCATCGCACCCGTTGAATCCACACCTAGCCAAAAATAGAAGGTGGCATAAAGAACAGCAATACCAATGACAGCCATCCCAACAACCACCAAAGCAGAAAAGCCACCAGCACGAACAGAAATCTGTAAAACAAATTGTGACACTTATCAAATGCAAAAGCATTCCCACTAGACATGAAGTCGCATGTACAACAACATATTATAGAAGTGGCAAAGGAAAAATCAGACCTGCAACGCTTCTCTTGCAGATCGTCTAGCAGCACTTGAGACTCGAACATTTGCGCGTACAGAGACCCACATCCCCACATAGCCTGCAACACCAGAACAAAGAGCTCCAAGAAGGAAAGCAGCAACAGTAATATAAGAAGATGTCGCCCTACATCACAACAGGAGAGCAGAAGATTTATTGTTAAAAATCCCTTAGCAAATTAAGACTAAAGTGCATTAATAGCGCGTCATTAGTAACTGGAGCTTGAAGTACAGTAGTTAAATGATAAAATAATATATTAGATACAAATCTTATCCTTACCTCCCTAAGCCAGAAGATTCTTGTTGTGGGGTTGTACTCCGCAAGAGGTATATGCTCAGGATTACTAATCCTAGTAAAATAGCCATCTTTGAGATAGTTCCATACTGAGTCCTAAAGAAGCCTTCAGCACCATCACGTATTGCCTCTGATATCTAGCATGTAAAGCAATAAGGTCAAGGCAATCAAGCAAAAGAAACAACTTCCAGAACTCAACAGGACAAAATAAATAGAAGTCCTATAGGGTCATACTGGTTAACGAAGCCTGCGTTAGAATAATAGGCATTAAATGCGAGAAAATAGCTACAAGGTTGCATAATGTCACCTCCTTAGTAGCCATTGTGCAATTTCTTTGGAAACAAAGTCATATAGGAATTATAGGTTGAAGGCATGACTCATGTTTAACAACAAGAAGGAATAGTTGCTAGATGTTGGGGAAGTAAAAACAATGTACAACAATTTTCTGTGCCAATTTAGAATCATCCTGAACCTGCAAATCCTCTATATTACAAATTTATCCCTAGGAGAAAAAAAGAATTATGACAAAAGCAGCTGCTGAGTATTTTGTGCAAACGACTTGCTCTTTCTTTCTCTTTCTTTCATCATAAGATTGATATGGATGAGAAGAACCTACTAACTTTCTAGCCAAATCCAAATCGCATTCATGCAAGTTTGAAACACTTGAAGGTATATTCAACCAAAAATATCCACATAGGAGGGCAGATATTATCAATAACATTCTTATGCATCTTCCAATCTCAAGGTGTCAACACATGCTTAATAAAGTTTTAATATCTAGCATTGACCATGAATATGTTAAAGAAAAGCTTTAGAACCATGAAGTAATTCCAGACCAAATCACACTAGTTTCAGAAATAAACAAAACAAATAAATAAATAATACAGGCAATTAATCACATACAAAAAAGTATTTGATTCAAGTCTAGATTACAGACTAGCCAATATGTTCTCTTGCACTCCGAGTTAACAAATGTCAGACTAGCAAGATTGCAACATGCCACTGTGTATATGATGCAAATAGGTGTAACATGGTCAAAAGGAGCCAAAAAAGAAAAAGAACTAATACCTGAACCATTTCAGGTGGTCCCTCGTCCTTAGAAAGTACCCATCTCGCAAGGTATATTGACACGAGAAAACAGATAATGCAAACTGAGTATACAAACACAATAATTGGCGAGGTACTTGCACCAATATAAAAGAGAGCTCCAAGTCCAAAGAGCAGAAGTACCAAAAGAACACGGCTATTTATTCTCATAAGTAGACGAAAGATCTGAAGAAAGGATTTGGCAATCAGCACTTAAGCAAAGTCATGCGAGACAAAAGGAAAAACATGTAATACATAAGCTGTAGAAACCAGTGCAAGAAAAGGAAATCACAAATTAAAACAAAGCATCATACTTCATACTTATGCAAACATCACCTGTTTATAAGCATGAAGTGATATTCCTAAAGTTTCCAATGTGTTGAGAAAGAAATAAGTTCCTCAAAAGAAATGGATGAAGCCAATTATAGCTTTTCAATAGTTTTAACTTTCATCCCAATCCCTATATAAAGATTTATTTCTTTTTATTATGGTTTGCTTCTAATGAGTGATAAGAAATTATGTCATTTACATGTCAATTTCTTATTTTACTGGTATTCCACTTATTCTTATGCTAAAGATGATCATGAGTTTATCCCAAATGCATAAACTTACTTCAAGTCCAAAGTTTATTTTGCATCCATGTGGCTATTAAAATCATAAATCACAAGGAAAAGAACATGGAACTGAGCACATAAAGAAAAAATATTTTCTCAACAGAAACATAAATTCAGATAATTAAACAACAGTTTCGACAATAAATTCAGCATTCAAATAAATAAGTCTAACAGATGCACTCACCAGAGGGGTGTAAGGTTTACTACGCATGTTATGGAATGTCCTTGGCCGTTCCTGGTAAGGGCCCAAGTTCCCACCTTCCATATCATCATCCATGGGAACACTTTGGAAGGAATTTACTCTCCGTGCTACAGGGAAAGGGATAAACTCACCACTCAGGGGCAAGTCGCCCCCTGAACCTGGTCGCTGTATGTTGAATTTTTTTTCACTACCACAGCGAATCGAAAGTGCAGCCCGCAAATTTTGGAATCACGAAATGTTTCTACCTTTTCACATCAGTTCGCTTGCTACCTCTTATTTGTCACTTAGTTCCTTTCCCGAAAGAATTTTGAAAGAATATCAGCCATCAAGAAAACCAAATATTGACATGATGGCAAGGACAAACATAAATTTTCAGCAATAAACCATACCATAAAAGAACTGCACCACAAAATCCACGTTGCCAATTTAAGCAATCAATGATCCAAATGCACAAATTTTTACAAACTAAAAATGAAAAACAAAATTCTGCTTAAAAAATGTAAATGCTTACAATAACGCATACTAACTCATCTACAACTAAAGTTGCTACCTACGAGATGCACGGTAAATAAATATTTCTGGGTCGTGACAGCAGAAAGAAAGCTACAAAATTCACAGCATTGCAAGCAAATCATAAGGCTTAATAAGCATCGAAAAAGCAAAAATGCAAAATAGAACAATCAAATTCACGCACTTGTAATCGAAGAGAAAACTATGATCGATTGAACTGATGAATAATTTCGAAATGAAAGAAAATAGATCAGAAGTATACTAGTGATGCGTGACTTGAACGGTAGGGTTTTGACGATTGAATTTGGGAATTCGCAGCGGAATGTGTATAATTTCAGGCATTGAAAGGTGGTTTTGTGAGAGTTGGGTTTTACCATTTTCGCTGCGAACAGTATACACTACCTGTCCCGACTAAAGACCGAACCAACCACATGTATCCACGTCACCTTCGGGCTTGCCACATCATCGTGTCTTTTTGTTTTGATTTGCACCTTTTTGGACTCTTTAGGTTTATAAACTTTTCTAAAATAAATACACTGAATTTTATTCTAGTCGCTCTTGAGTTTTGACGACGAAAATCTTTATATCACACTTGAAACTATAGTTTCTCTCATCAAACTTAATATAAATAAGTATATATTTTTAAATTATGGTGTCAATCGTACCAAAATGCACCGGGGAGAATTGATATATGAATTATGATGGTTGTGTTTTGAGTGACACGTGGTAAAATTGACGATTCACACAAAATAGCAATCATCCTTAACTAGTTGTGATTTGAGGCTTGAGCACCAAAACGAAGAATTTCTATAGATTTATTTTTGTTAGTGTTCTTAAATGAACATCCAGCCTTTGTTCTCTCCGTTAATGTTAGGAGCACTCTTAATACCGGGAATTCAGATGGAAGAGGATTACGCAAACGCGGTGTATTGTTTTAACTCGGTGGGGAAAAAATTCTTTTCCTCATGGATTTGTCCACATTTCAAGAAACAATTTCTGTTGTTATTCATTCCTATTTCCATAAGAATGAATATTATAATTCACATTTCATCGATTTCGAACAAGCATGAATACAACATCTACACTCATTTCTTTAGAAACGGTAATCAAACAACAAACCATAAGATCAGACAAAAGCAACTTAAGCGCGACTGGCCAATATGATTGCTATCAACAACAAAAGTGAACTTTAATGCAGCAGCTATGGCGGAAGGTAGGATTTTTTCAGGTTTTTTCCCAAGCTGTGAATCTTATAGTTAGCAAACTAGACTAGAACTAAAGAGAAGATAATAGAATTTTGTCTCAATAGGATAGAGCGAAGCAACCCAACAAACACTTCTTCGTGTTTTCTAATTCATTTACTTCCTCTTCAAGATTGGTTTTGAACACTGACACATGGCAGATGTTTTATTTGGTAGGTAAGATCGCCAAATGACAGAACAATAAGCATGAGAGAAATAAGTAAAATCAAAATACATTGGACCTGACTCCGAGGTTGAATCGGATATGTAGGTAAGCCAAACACAAGAAATTCGACCCCAACCTAATTTTAAGGCCTATAAGTACTTTGCAGTTGGCTTTCCAATTAGCTTATTAGTAGATATTGGATTTAGGTGGAGAGTCAAAGAAAGATTTTGAATAGCTACCCAAAAGAAAAGTAGTTATGTACCAATAAGTGTGTATACGGTCTATCTATTGGTATATAGTCAATCTATCCATTAGTGTGAATTAGTAGATGTTGGTTCCAAATCAGAGATAGATAATGTGCGGAAGCGTTAGTCTTAATAAAACAGTTGCGAGAATGAAGCTTAATTTTATCTCAGCTGACTTAGCTGGGTTTCTTAAAAATGTTTGCCAAGTAAGTCAATTAGGGTTCCTTTCAGTTATACTTCAGCTACTGTGAGGCAGCTGGGTTTCAAATACTTTAGCAGAAATAAGAAAGCTGTAAATACACACAGATATTATTGAGGTTCGGATTCAAATAATCCTACGTCCTCTCTTCCTTCAGATGAAGGAAACTCAATAATCTTTATTATACATGGTGTTTTGTGCACGGTTTATAACAAGGATTCTTCTGAAACTGAGAGCTTTAATACTTTCGATCGCAGGCACGGCTGATCTTTGAGGCTTTACCAGAGTCCACCTCCTAGGCTTTGTAGATCGGCAGGTGAAGGTTTCAGTTTCCTTCAGAATGTGAATAGGGTTGATGGTTTGATGTTCTCAAATGGACATCTGAGAACTGTCTCGGAATCCTCGACAGCAAACATCGTACGGAACTCCAGTAGCTCTCGAGTTAGATAACTCGGAAAGCTTGAATGCTTGAAGATGAAGAATAAGAATAAGGCTTTGAGCAAATGGAGAATCAGTAGTCTTCACTCTTCATTCTTCTCTTCTATTTATACTTACGGATTTTGAATAGTGCCATTGGGAGACAGTTGGGAATAGTTAAATCTGTCATTAGAATAATAGAGCCGTTGTTGTACTTGCAACAAGCTTTTTCAG